>LPNX010145518.1:0-13775 GCA_001517045.1 Pseudotsuga menziesii
AACAACAAAAACCCTTTATGATCCAACTAAAAATCAAACCACACTTGAACTACCTTTAACATGAATAGAGATAGTCCCACTTAGACAAAATACTCCTCATATCTTTAATTAAACCATCACCCAAGGTTCATTGTAACAAAATAATTTCAAGATGTTGTGACTAAACAATCCTCTTGAGAACTTTTTTTCTTAGGGGAGGCCCATTACCTTTCAAATCAATGACACCACAAGAATTAAGAAAACAAATCAATGGATTGGCTTGTTCTAACCATGCACAAAAGTAACCTTTTCTCCCCACCCATACCTCCAAAATGGCTTGATCCTTGGCTTGAGCAAGAGTAGACCTCCTACCTATCAAATGACCTTTCTTCCCACAATAAAATTTTATCGAAAGAACCCTCTTAACCCCTTCCAACAAAGGAGAGGTTACAATCTTCTTGGGCTTGAGAGAATAGGAATGACTTCTAAAGAGTATGTAACTCCTTCAATCAGAGATTTAGTACATGAAACTGCCATGAGTGAACACTTACCCACAAATGAAGAAAAGTGGGTTGAGAGCCCATAACCTTCGAGAGAAGTTACTAGGGATGCTAAAGGAGGGGTTCACTAACTATAGGCTTGCTTTCATCCATTAAAACAACAATCCCTTGTATTCACAACTCTATTAAAGTTAAGTTAGCATTATAGGTTCATCTCAACTCCAAATCTATTAAATACTAAAAAGAAAAAGCAACAAAAATAAGATAAAAATTTCACAATACTTAAAATACCAAAATTAAAACAAAATTATGCTAATCTATTTTATTAAAGTTTGACATTTTATATTCTAATATATAAGATGTATTTTACATATTTTAATATAAATAGGATGTGAAATGTAAAACATAGGGTAAAATATCAATATTAAGACAATACTATTCTAATTTATTTTATTAAAGTTTAATACATTTTATATTATGATAAATAAGATGCATTTTACATCTTTTAATATAAATCCCAATAAATGGGATTTGAAATGTGAAATATAAAATAAAACTAATCTAAAATTCAAAAGGGATTAACAACAATAATATTAACCTACAGCCTGGGCTTCTGACATCCCCATGGTGGGTACCCTACAACCTGGCATCTGACATCCTTCGCCGTCATCCGCCGCTTCCCTAGGACGTGATGGGATCACTCATTTAATTCAGTAGGTGGCCATGGGATTGCCATACTCCATGTAACCATTCTTCGTTAATGCAGAGTTCAATGGGAACCTTTGAACGAGGGAGGAAGTCTCGTCTGCGTGAAGCAATCAGAAGCATAGGGAAACAACACACCAGGCACTGAACATTTGATTTTCTAGCATTTTCAGGTATGTTGCTTCCCCATCTTTTCTGCTACAGAAATCTAGTGTCGAAATAACCATGTATTGATTCCTACTCCCATTTAAATTCCTGAAATGCTGAAAAATGGAGTCTGGAGCTTTTTAATCCCACGATATGCATTCTTGCTAACTTGTCCATGCAGATCAGTAGAAATTAGATCAAAACTGTCAAATTTCGGAGTGATGATTTCTTATGTCGAAGTTCAAATGTTTTTCATCGTTGTTGCTATAATAAACCTGCTATGATTTCTCTTTATCAAAATCTGCTATAATAAACCTAGATCTGCAGTTCTGTAGCAAATTTAGCCACCTCTGCTACTCTGCTCTCTTACGGCCCTACAAACCTGTTTTGCATATAGTGTCTCCAGCTATTGAAAATGAAGACAGCAATGTCCTCCCATCTCCCTCTACCCTTAGACACCTGCTGGAATGAATATCACTACTGATCCGGAGGATTATTCGTCTTAAGCTATACTGATCCAAGAAGAAGAGGAATGGTACAATGGTTGTTTTAGATGATTGTTTGTAACTTAGATCCAGGTAGTCCAGTTTCTGCAGCAGGCCCATTTCCACTGGAATAGAACCCGAGATCAGATTGTCCCATAGGTCAAGTACTGCCAACACTTTCAGGTTGCCAAATTTGGGGGGAATTCTTCCTGTGAAAGAATTACCCTGAAGCCTCAATATGCGCAATAATGATAGGTTGCCTATAGAGGGGAAAGGTACCTAAGTTCTATTCAATACGACCAGATGAAAAGTTTGGGAGGATATTAGAGCCTCAGGAAGTCAAGTCAAGACGAGAAGATGAACCTCATTTTCTTTCTCCAACTCATGGCACAGAGATGAGAAGAAAGTGTGGGGAAAATGTTGAATATCTTTATTGAAACCTCCTCCTGTGGTATCAATTCACTCGTACAGCGTTATCCCAATGTGGGTGGTGGTCTTCCATGAAAGAAAAATGAAATATTTAGTGGGCTTTGCTGTCTTTCTTTGTTTGCATGGTAAAGTCAAGTCACTACAAACAGGACATTAGACTTTGTGACTATGAACAACACCCACCTGTTTGTGTAAGTGCCTTACAACTTCTCGAATCAAGTCAAGTCTCCGTAAGTGTTTGAAGGTTTTTGTTTCTTGACAAAAAACTGCAATACTTTTTTGTATCAGGTATATGAGCTGAATGCTCTTTTTAATACTCTCCCTACGATTAAATGTAAGAGCTGAACACCTTTTGTAATACTTATATTTGTTTTGAAAATGTAAAGAGCCAAGTGCTTTTGATGCTACATGGAAACTATTTTCCTCAAAATTGTGTGTTGAGCTCATCACGTTATGTGTGATTGTAATGAGCTTTAAGGAGTAAATACCCATTCTATGTTTCACACACATTCAGATATATAGAATATACATTGCCTGGTGTTTAATATCCTTGCGTTGATCCCTCCCATTGGGAACCGAGAGATGAACTAGCTCTTTACGAGTTTGGTTTTCCATTAAAAAAAAGAAAGGAAGGTTCAAAAAATTAATGTCTATACGATGTAATGTTACCATACGATTCCAAGCTCAAACGGTGCTCGCTCATGGATATATGTCGTTGCACATTATGTTCCATATATGATGAGTTGTTCGAAGGGAATTCAAGGAGCATGACAAAGACCTCATTTGAAGAAAGAGAAGGTTGGAATGGGCTCTTACCTCATTTTTTAATGAGATATTTCATCGTTTTCCTCCTTAATAGAGGAAAGGAAAGATAAGGTCGAAAAGGTCCTTCTACCAGAGTATATATCTGCTTCTTCCTTGGGTGCTTGGTTTTTACCCTTTTTGAATTGAATATATTATACATTCAATAAAGATTTTAATTTGCAAACCTACAATCATGTACATATTGAAATTTAAGAATGTAAGAAAACCTCTAGATGTTGTCTCAAATCACCAACCTCGGTATAAGAATATATGTGAAGAACCTAACATTTGACTTGTTTCCATCCCTGCTATTTTGTGGTTATTGAGACTGCTATCAATCTTTGATGTCAGCTTTGTCCTATTTTCTATTGACCAAGGCCATTTGTCATGGTGTCTGCAGCAGCGTGAAGGGATTGGTTTCACATATTGTAATGCGGGATGTGATGGCTATCCTCTGGAAACATATATGTGAAATGGACAACTTATAAACTGTTTTGGTTAGGCAATAAAAAGGTGAGAAGTATATTTTGAAGTATATAAGATGGAGAGCTTATTTTGATTTATGGATTGTGGTTTAAAATGTATGTAGTGGGTATTGTATTTTTATTTATCAGTAAATTTGGATATAGGGAGTTTTAGAAAATAGAGAGCGGAGTTGGCAATTTGAATTAATTTTTAAAAAATATTTTAGTAATTTTAAAATTAAAAATAAAGATTAAAATAATTATTAATATAAATTAAAAAAAATTTGATAACATGTTAAAATCAACATAAATATATAATTTCAAAATTCAAATTAATTTTTTAATTAATTAATATTAAACATAAATCTTCTATCCATACTCACTTATATATATATATTCAACATATAAATATATAACATTCAACATATAATATATACTCATTAAACATATATGATAAAAATGAATATATATTAACGGTAATCATTAAATATATATATTTAAAAAACCATACATCTCACTTTGAAAATTTAAAAATAAGCCCATGAAAGATGATCTATCAAAATGCTTTACCAAATTCAACATGGTCCAAAAAGACTAACAATAACACACGTTTTATTCTTGTTGGTTTTGTGGTCTACTTAATCTTTCGATGCATATAGTATTGAACCATGGAGTGGAAGGATTGGATGACTATTTAGCCACATTACTTATTATTGGATGACTATTTGCCACATAGACTAAGCTCTTCTATAAATGTTGCTTGCCACATGATGTCACGATTTGGTGCAACGTTTCATATATATATATAACATTTCGACTATATGGAGCACTATGCCTGTATTGTTGTTCAACTTGGCGGTGCTGGGCATCTGGATGAGGCAAAGGGCTTTATCAATAAAATGCCATTCAAGCCAAGTGCTTTTGTGTGGGTAACCTTGCTCAGTGCCTGCAAAATTCATGGAAACATGAAGCTGGGAAAGCATGCTACAGAAAAGCTACTAGAGTTAGAGCCACAGGAGTTTGCACCATATGTTCTACTGTCAAACATATATGCTTCAGAAAGCAGGTGGGATGATGTAGCAAGAGTATGAAAAATTATGAAAGACAGGGGGATAGTAAAGGATCCAAGTCAAAGTTGGATTGTTCTCCAAAACAAGGTTCATGCTTTCTATGTAGATGACAGATTGCATCCACAAATAGAAGATATTTACGCAACATTGGGGGAACTGATTGTTTAGATAGAGGCAGCAGGGTATGTTCCTCATACAAAATTTGCGTTGCATAAATTAGGGCTAGAACAGAAGGAAAACAAATTTCTTCTTTTTTCCACTGTTGAATTTCTTCTTGGGACAAGATAAAAGAAATCAAACGTAGAGATCGGTTCCTCACATCTGTGTCTCTCCTGCTCAAGATATTCGTTCCAGTGGGAACAGTGCTCATCTAGTAAATTCAACATAGTATCGCTTCTGCACAGTAAAACAACAAGAATCTTTTATTACAAATTGACACAATCTTAATCATTATCATCAAGTAGAGATAGAGATTTATCTTCCTAACTTACCTCGGCACGTAAGGAATATTTCTAACCATCAATGGGGTCGTATCTTCTCTCAGAGGTGTGGAGCCGCTGATTATTTCCTTAACAACAGGAAGGGAGCTCCAACCGCGTCTCTTGAAAATAAAAATCCTAAGAGTTTAAGAAAAAATACTAAGAGCTTAAGAAAATAAAAATACTAAGAGTTTAAGAAAAAATTATGACGAGCATGTTGATTTGGATATGCAAGCCAAATGTGCATTATTTTCATGGGAGCCTATGTGTTTTGTGGATGGTTTTATGGAAGATAAGTTGGATCCATGTCATTAATGAATAAATAACGACACATGAGATCTTATGGATATGCTAGAAAGAAAGGATAATATTGAATTTAAATGTATTTATAAAATTAAATTTAATGAAAAAAGTGGAGTGGAAAAATACAAGACAATGTTTGTGTTGATAGGATTTTTGTAGCAAACTAGTGTGGATTATGGAGAAACCTTGCTCCTAAGAAAAAGGTTGGACATAAACCTTGCTCCTAAGAAAAAGGTTGGACATAAACCTTGCTCCTAAGAAAAAGGTTGGACATAGTTAGGGTAGTTTTGGCTTTAAGAGGCAGCAATAGGTGGGCAATATATTTGATGGATGCAAAGTTATGCTTCTTGAATGACATCTTAGAAGAAGAAGTCTATGTAAACCAAACACATGAGTATGAAAATAGAGGTAAGATCACATAATTTATAAGCTAGAAAAATCATTGTATGATTTGAAAAGAAGTTCATAGAGCTTGGTGCATCAAAATGATTCAAACTTTCGTAGTAATGGTTTCTGTAGATGTAAGAGTGAGCCCACTTGTACACCAACGCATGTCATCAAGATAATATTATGATTTTTTTTCTTGATGTTGATAATATTTGATACATGCAATTTAATAATATATTATTTCAAATTAACTAAAGATATAGTTGAGATGGAAGAAATTGGCTTGTTGAAGAACTTGAGATTGCCTCATGTTTTGACTCGAAATAACTATGGATTCATCTATTTAAACTAGGACTCTCCTATGCTAAGATTTCTAAGAAATTGTTGTTACATGTTACACAAAACTATATCCAAAAAAATTTGCAACCATTACTAATGCAAAGACATAAGAAATGGCACAAAATCACATTATATTAAGAGGGCCCCAAAAATTACATTCCATTCAATGGTCTCTACAGTAAGTTGTATTCATTAATATTGATCTATATTCATGACCTTGTAGCTGTAAATCATCTTAAGTTGCAAATCATCTTAAACAATCTAGAAGGAAAGCTATGCCATGTACTCTATTTTCAAATAAGCACATGGCACAAGATCAAGGAAAGCTAGCAACTGCTAGCTTTACTTCTAGCATAAGAATTTCCTTCTAGGATAATAACACATACTAATGCTAGAAGGAAAGCTAGCAGTCGCTAGCTTTCCAATAGAAAAATCCTGTCCATGGTGATTGGTGGTTGCTAGCTTATACCTTGAGCTTGTCCCATGTGCTCTATTTTGACATAAGCACATGGCACAAGATGACTGTTAGTTTTCCTTCTAGGATAATAACACATACTTATGCTAGAAGGAAAGCTAGAAGTCGCTAGCTTTCCAATAGAAAAATCCTATCCATGGTGATTGGTGGTTGCTAGCTTATACCTTGAGCTTGTGCCATGTGCTCTATTTTGAAATAAGCACATGGCAAAAAATCAAGGAAAGCTAGCGACTGCTAGCTTTCCTTCTAGCATAAGCATTTCCTTCTAGTATAAACACACCTGCTTAGGATATAAGGAAAGCTAATAGTCGCTAGCTTTGCAATAGAAAAACCCTGTCCATGGTGATTGGTGGTTGCTAGCTTATACCTTGAGCTTGTGCCATGTACTCTATTTTGAATGAATTCTACCTTTCCTTCTAGCATAATACATGCTTATGTTAGAAGAAAGGTAGTAGTCGCTAGCTTTCCAATAGATAAACCCTGGGCATGGTGATTGGTGATTGCTAGCTTATACCTTGAGCTTGTGCCATGCACTCTATTTTCAAATAAACACATGGCACAAGATCAAGGAAAGCTAGCGACTGCTAGCTTTCCTTTTAGCATAAGCATTTCCTTCTAGGATAATAACACATACTTATGCTAGAAGGAAAGCTAGCAGTTGCTAGCTTTCCAATAGAAAAATCTTGTCCATGGTGATTGGTGGTTGCTAGCTTATACCTTAGCTTGTGCCATGTGCTCTATTTTGAAATAAGCACATGACAAAAGATCAAGGAAAGTCAACGACTGCTAGCTTTTCTTCTAGCATAAGAATTTCCTTCTAGCATAAGCACACATGCTTATGCTAGAAGGAAACCTAGCAGTCGCTAGCTTTCCAATATAAAAACCTTGGACATGATGATTGATCATTCCTAGCTTATACCTTGATCTTGTGCCTTGTGCTCTATTTAGCAATTATTACATGGCACAAGATCAATGAAAGCTAGAGACTGCTATCTTTCCTTTTAGCATAAGCATTTCCTTCTAGCGTAAACACACATGCTTATACTAGAAGGAAAGCTAACAGTCGCTAGCTTTCCAATAGAAAAACCCTGTCCATGGTGATTGGTGGTTGCTAGCTTATACCTTGAACTTGTGCCATGTGCTCTATTTTGAATGAGTGCTAGCTTTCCTTCTAGCGTAACACACATGCTTATGTTAGAAGGAAAGCTAGCAGACGCTAGCTTTCCAATAGAAAAACCCTGGGCATGGTGATTGGTGGTTGCTAGCTTATACCTTGAGCTTGTGCCATGTACTCTATTTTGAAATAAGCACATGTCACAAGATCAAGGAAAGCTAGCGACTGCTAGATTTCCTTCTAGCATAAGCATTTCCTTCTAGGATAAAAACACATACTTATGCTAGAAGGAAAGCTAGCAGTCGCTAGCTTTCCAATAGAAAAATCATGTCCATAGTGATTGGTGGTTGCTAGCTTATACCTTGAGCTTGTGCCATGTGCTCTATTTTGAAATAAGCACATGGCAAAAGATCAAGGAAAGATAGTGACTGCTAACTTTCCTTCTAGCATAAACACACATGCTTATGCTAGAAGGAAAGCTAACAGTCACTAGCTTTCCAATAGAAAAACTCTGTCCATGGTGATTGGTGGTTGCTCGCTTATACCTTGAATTTGTGCCATGTGCTCTATTTTGAACGAATGCTAGCTTCCCTTCTAGCATAAGCATTTCCTTCTAGCATAACCCACATGCTTATGTTAGAATGAAAGCTAGCAGTCGCTAGCTTTCCAATAGAAAACCCTGGACATGGTGATTGGTGATTGCTAGTTTATACCTTGAGCTTGTGCCATGTATTCTTTTTTCAAATAAGCACATGGTACAAGATCAAGGAAAGCTAGCAACTGCTAGCTTTCCTTCTAACATAAGCATTTCCTTCTAGGATAATAACACATACTTATGCTAGAAGGAAAGCTAGTCGTCGCTAGCTTTCCAATAGAAAAATCATGTCCATTGTGATTGGTGGTTGCTAGCTTATACCTTGAGCTTGTTCCATGTGCTCTATTTTGAAATAAGCACATGGCAAAAGATAAGCATTTCCTTCTAGCATAAACACACATGCTTATGCTAGAAGGAAAGCTAACAGTCGCTAGCTTTCCAATAGAAAAACCCTGTCCATGGTGATTGGTGGTTGCTAGCTTATACCTTGAGCTTGTGCCATGTACTCTATTTTGAACGAATGCTACCTTTCATTCTAGCATGTCACACATGCTTATGGTAGAAGGAAAGCTAGCAGTCGCTAGCTTTCCAATAGAAAAACCCTAGGCATGGTGAATGGTGGTTGCTAGCTTATACCTTGAACTTGTGCCATGTACTCTATTTTCAAATAAGCACATGGCACAAGATCAAGGAAAGCCTTGAACTTGTGCTATGTACTCTATTTTCAAATAAGCACATGGCACAAGATCAAGGAAAGCTAGCGACTGCTAGCTTTCCTTCTAGCATAAGCATTTACTTATAGGATAATAACACATACCTATGCTAGAAAGAAAGCTAGCAGTCGCTAGCTTTCCAATAGAAAAATCCTGTCCATGGTGACTGGTGGTTGCTAGCTTATACCTTGAGCTTGTGTCATGTGCTCTATTTTGAAATAAGCACATGGCAAAAGATCAAGGAAAGCTAGTGACTGCTAACTTTCTTTCTAGCATAAGCATTTCCTTCTAGCATTTTTGAGAAGGAAAACTTTTCTTTTTAATGAGTCTCTACTTGTGCTAGATGCAATGGATTTTTATTTATCTTTAAGTATTTAATATGTTTCCATAACACATGACCCTTATTATTCTTGTGCATGTGAATAAAAGACATGTAATAGAATATTGTTTG
Organism: Pseudotsuga menziesii; assembly: GCA_001517045.1. NCBI lineage: Eukaryota > Viridiplantae > Streptophyta > Pinopsida > Pinales > Pinaceae > Pseudotsuga > Pseudotsuga menziesii. The sequence continues at coordinate 9,440 of LPNX010145518.1, forward strand.
ATAATGCTCATTATTTCATGTATTTTTAAAACAATTTAAACTTATAGTCACAACTATTTATTATTGTTTTTAGAAGCTATGGACTCTAGTGCAATGACAATTCCAAGGAATTTGAAGAAAAAACGAATTGCAAGTGACACACCAACAATGTCTCCCCCATGTGGTATGGTGGTTTTAAATATTATTCTCTCATTTCTAAATGGTTAGACTAGAAGACTATATGGTAATATTTGTGATTTTTATTTCATTTTATTTATAGTAATAATTGCTTATTATTGTTTTTAGAAGCTGTCGTCTCCAAAGCAAGTAAAATGCCACAATCAGCATTCAAAAAACAAAAGCGTCATTCAACTCAGATTATAAATTCAACAATGGGTTTTAATTTTGAAATGATTAAAAATTTCAAAACATCTACTGCATATGAGTATGTAGAAGATTGGTATGTTGAGATTGAAAGTCCCATGAATATGTTTCCAGATATGTATCTATTTGGATCCATGGATGGAAATGATATACAAAGGCTAGGGATAATTGTTAGTTTCTATGCTCTCAATCATAGTCAGATCGATTTTCAAATGGAGGTAACTGAAGAAAATGAAGTGAAATTATTTTCTTGCCAAGTTGAGTACACAAAATTTAGACCAGATTTGATTGATACTAATACAGAATTTCCAGAGTCAATAAAAAAGTCACAGTTTAAGTTGGACAGTTTTGAGAGCTTCAATGAATTTGGTCTAAAGAGTTGTGATGATCTTGTACAACGTATTACCAACGTTATGAAATATCGCTATGTGAGATGTAAGAAAACATCATCCATGTTTCTTTATTTGCAACAAAGAGGTAAACTACTTGATAAAATATCAGATGATAAACTCGAGGCTCAATTGCTTGCTTTGAGAAGGGTATATTTAGCTGAGCTAGAACAGAGAATTAAAGAAAGTGAGTTCATGCCTACTACAGAGTTTGTAAAATCCCAAAAAGAAGACTCTCAGATAGAGAAGCTTGCTAACCAATGCGATGAAATCCATGAAAATTTTAAGGACAGTTATTTATTTTCAAGCTCTTTTAGCATGAAGGTGGATGTTCGAAGATGTATAGAAGCACCCAAGTTATATAAATTGAGATCACGAGATAATTTAAATGTTCGAGTATTAATAAAATCATTCTTACAGAAATTTCAAGCATCATTGCCTGATGCTCTTCTGATTCCATTTGACACAAAAGAGTCTGATCCGATTGGAAACCCTATGAAAATCATGAATGAAATGGATATAAATGCCAAGAACATCAATTTTTGGATAGTTGATGGGCAACACACCATTCATGCAGCAAAAGAAATATTATCAAATCCTAAATTCAGTCTATCTGGGGAGGCAAAACAGAAGTACAAAGAACGTAATGCTCGATTCTTAGATCCATTAGTTGCTCCTAGTGTGGTGATTCGTATTTGCTGCCAGTTAAATTCTGCAAACACAGTGTTCTTCAAAACTCCATTCATTGATTCTATGCGATCTACAAGACAATTCCTAATTGCCACAAATAAATTAAAGAAACAAAAATGCGGGAATTCTAAGACGGCTGAAGACAAGGTATGCAATTTTTTTTTTTTGCACTTAGTTTATATTGTTTTAACTAAATTCATGGCTATTTTATTTTTGATATCACATTCTTACTAATTTATATTTGTTATTTTTTAACAGCTTGATGATGAAATGTTGTGCTCTTTCTTCGATTGTCCACTAACAAACTTTGCTGAAAAAAAAGTCTTGCTATATCTTGATGATACTACTTGGGATAAATGGGAAGTTGTTTTTAATTGTTACAAACTAGGGACATTAATGTGTTCTCCAAACCAACCTAAGGATCCAAACTATAAGACAAATTGTCTAAACAGTTTGGTATCAAGTTCTTTTCGTCCCCTTCAGGGACTAACCACTGAAGAAATGTGTTCTGTAGCAGATAAACTATTGGATGGAACTGTCTGGTTTTCTATTCCAATGAACCATCCAACCAATGCCATAAAAATGAAAGATTATTGTTCACAATTGAAAACCAAAAGAACAATTTTGGAGGCAATGGTAACATATTGCAAAAGTCATGATAAGAATCTAAATGATAAGATTCTTACAATATCCAATATTCTTGAGCATTATGGAATTACTGATATCATATTTGCCAACTTCTGTAAGATAATGGAAGGGTGTAAATATGTAAAAGGATCACGAAATACAAAAATAGAGTCCCTTTCTCCACAAGCCTGTGTGGTCCTTGATAGAATAATTGATGCATCGACAGATATACAGGAAATTGAGAACAGTTTTGAATTCGGTTGTCATTATGGGGCTCCTAGCCTCTTGTCAACACTTTTGCACTCTTTTCCTTCTCAGTTTCAACCAATGTTATACACTGACTTTGTTGTGTTGGATACATTGGCTTTGAAAGATGAATCATTCCTTAAGGATCACTATATTGAATTGTTTCAATTTTTTATCGAAAAAAATGGGTTGAAAGATTTTACCATGATTATCTTAGTAGAAATTTGGTCTTGTAAGGATGTACGCCAAGCTCTGGAGATTGTTGTCAAGGACTCAAATGTCAACTATAAAATGGCTACCGGTCTTTATCAATATAAAGAACAAAATAACTATAGTTATGATATAGTTTTAACTATACATTTCTATAGTGAAGAGTCAAAAAGTTTAGAGGCCTCAAGATACTCTCACACTTTTAGAGACATATTTGATGAAAATGAGAGAGATTTTGAATTCTAGGAATAATTATTGCAAATGCATCAACAACATAGTGATCTAAATTTGATTATTTCTCTTTATGCGGGGACAAATTTACAGAAGGCTTGTTGTACATATGGAAGAAGAATGGCATGTGTCGTAGAAAATGAGTTACAAAGGACTACCATGTTGACTAATCAAGAATCCTTCCAATTGCAAAAAACAATATCTAATATATTGCTGTTGGAATATCCAGGTATTGTACTTGTTTTGTTCTTTCTCTAGTGATTCTTTGGATTCTATGCTATTTATAAATCTTGATTAACAAGATGTTTACTATAACTACTAATGGCGGATATTGTAAAGAAAACAATGATGACACTTTGCAACAAAGCAATGATCAACATAGTGTGCACAATGTTGAAGAAATTTTGGAGATGCAAATACAAGACGAAGAATATACCATACCAGGTACATAATTTATTTTGTTTCTTTTGTTGTTTAGAAATCTTGATTAACAAGTTGTGTAATATAACTACTATAACTATTTTGTTTCTTTCGTTCTTAAGATATTTTGACTAGCAAGCTGTTTACTATAAATACTAATGGTGGATATTGTAAAGAAACAAATAACGACACTATGCAACAAAGCAATGATCAACATAATGTGCACAATGTTGAAGAACGTTTGGAGATGAAAATATAGGAAGAAGAAGATACCACACCAGGTACATAATTTGTTTTGTTCTTATTATTTTTAAAATTTATTTGTTTCCACATGTCATAATATTTTGGAATGTTTGTATTTAAATAAATATAAGAACAAGACATTAACCATGTAGCTTTGCAACTAATTTTGGAGATGGAATATCAATTGGCATAATAAACATGATATCATATAGTGTGCTTATTTTGGTGTTTCTCTTGATTTTAGAAAAAAATGTTCATGTATAATTCATAACATTTCATATATTGGTTATAGTTACAGACAAGGAGAATGAGTACATGAATCAAGCGAATGTACCAAAGAACTATAATGAAAAACATAATACCATCACAGGTCTTTAATATGATTTATTGTATGTCTATTTATTTAATGAATTTTATTCGTTGATACATTTTATAACATTTCATATGTTTATTACACAGGCAAATAAGGATAAAAAAGACAATGATCAAGGGAATGTGAAACAAAGCCATAGTCAAGAACATGATATCATATCAGGTACTTCACATGTCTCTTATTTTCAATTAAACATAAAATATGTGTTATAAAACAAAATTTGATTAAAAGAAGTATTATTGGTATTTGATTGAAGGTTTGTTATTTTGGCTCTAGGTTCTATGAAGACAATACAAGAGAAGTGTGGCTTATCTATAACTAGTACAAAAAATACTCAAAGTGAGTGTATTTCTTCAACAATTTTTTTTATTAATAATTTATGTAGCATGAATAAAATGAATTAACTATGGTATCCATTATTGTTTTGCAGCTATTAGAAGTCAAAATAAATTAGTTATTTTTTAATTGAATAACATTTTCTATCAGAGCGTTGATGGTGATGCATCACAAAAAGAATTTATTGAGAAAATGGGAAGGGCCGTAG
>LPNX010145519.1:0-23729 GCA_001517045.1 Pseudotsuga menziesii
CCTCGGCTTCGGCAGCCTCCACTGCATCTCTATATACACATACTGCTCTGGCTACCCGTCTGAAAAGACGTAGCCAGGCCGGTGGAACCCCAACTACGGATTCCTGCATAGCTACAGGGAGATGCTCTATCTGTATCGTAGGTACTCGCTCGGTCAGCCTTCCTAGCTTCACCTCGAGTACCATGATCAATCCTAGGTCTCCCCCTGCAATAGGACCTACAAAGGTACGTGGGTGCCCTACAGGGCGGACTGGTCCAATATCTGCATTTTGACACATGAGTACGGTTAGACTTGTGCATATGTATATATCCTATCATTTGAAAATTCATAAAAATTTGATAATGATAAAAAATAAAAAAATGACTTACCCATCTCTCCCCATGCTCCTCCTGGAGGGAGGACTAGGTCTGGATCACCTCGGAAATCTAGCCCAGCGTATGGAAAATGCTCCAACACCGGCACCTGTCGTTCCCACCATGAATAGAAATCATCGTCATACATGCTCTGTACTACATCTCCTTCTCCTTGACGGAGGAAGATATCTCCCCACCGGCTCATCCTCGGCTGCCGTGGATGATGAACCTATAAGGGTATCGCAGGACTCATAGCTGGCACCCTCTCAAAGAAGAACGCTACCAATATACTAGCATAGCTAAATTTCTTCCGTCTCCCCCTCCTACAGTTAGAAAATTGCCTCCTCATGATGGGGGCAATCCCTGTGCACCAATCAAAGAGTGTGCCTCTAAAGAACTCCACCGCCACTCTCATCTGAGTCCTGGTGGCCATGTGTATTCCTGCCGACCCTGAAAGTCTAACTATAGTACTAGCCAATACCTGTAATGTAAGATCCTGTATATCTGCTATGAGAACGTTGCTACCCTTCTTTTGAGTACCCGGCCTGTAGAATACATCAATATAGTTCTGGACACTCAAGGGGTCCCCACCCCTGCCAGTGCCCTCCATGTTCACCGGTGCTCCCCGATGTGATAATCCGGTTATGAAGTAGATGTCCTGTGTGGTCAGCTCCAAAGTCTCACCCTGGATATTGAACATCCCCATGTCATGGTCCCAGTAATGGACTAAGAACTCTAATATGCGGACATTGGACCGCATAGGTGATGTGCAAAAGAACTTGAGCATCCCACTATTCCACAATGCTTGGATGGTAGGCGGGCTTTGGAGAGCCGCTTGGTCCATCACCTCATGTTCCCTCTCCCTCCACTCCAGCACCATGTTTCCCTGACAAATAAACATAGTCTAATTCAGTATTTCACCATAAAAATTTAAAAATTTAAACCATTTTTTAAAGCTTTCATTCTTTGCGCAGAAGGCGCGACTGTCCATTAGGACAAGTCGCGAGTCATTCGCGACTTTCCTATGCAGCAAGTCGTGCATGAAACGCGTATTCACGGCTTTCATGCGTAGCAATCCGCGAATACAATTTGCTATTTTTTATATTGATGAAATAAACTGAATTGACCATCAATTTTAAAATTTGTTTGGATGAAAATGAAGAGCTCAGGGTGTAGATTTACCTGAAGCTGACGGATCTAAATTCCGATCGTCCAATTGTCCATGGCAAGCACTCAAAGCTAGAGGGTAAACTTTCCTTTTTTGGCTCAAAAAGTGCAAATGGTAAGAAATGATTTGATTTTCAAACTATTAATAGAAAAAATATTTTGTAAAGTGGGTCTTTCTCTATAGTTTGAAATGTCAATTGACTAATATTACCTCTTTTATGCCTTGGAACAGGTTTACCTACTTTTACAAAGTGTTGATGCTTCTATAGGGTGGTTTTTGCTCATTCCAACACTTGTTGGCATCTTATCACTCCACATTAACCTTAGTACTCAACATTTTTGCCACGGAGTATGCTATTTTAAGCCATTAGTCCCTTGTCTCTACCATTGTTCTTCCATGGCTGGGATCCCTTTTCATGAGTATCCTTCTTATATGCCATTTTCATCCTTTGATACTCATTTTCGTCACTGTTTCAGGCCTAGGGGTTTCGTCATAGCTATTTTTCACGCCAAATAGAGCTTCTTATGAATCTCTCTTTACAAGCTATCCCTTTATAGGACTCCCTGCCCTTATGGAGTTTCTTTAGGCCCAGGTATGACTCCTTCAAAACAGACTTGACTGCCGAGTTATCTTGTCCGTTCAAGCTCGTTAAGAATATGTGAATGGGCATCCGCATTGGTGGTAGGTTATCTCTTTCTCGGACCATGCAGAATAATATGAGAAAGGATCACTCTCTTTTCTTCGGAATTGAGAAGAGTATTCTCAGGTATAGGTTTATCACTTTTCCGGACCTGAGGGACTAAATTTACGGAAAAGGAACACCCGGTTTGAGCTTACTTTTATTTTTCGTGCTCTGGACCCAAACATGAAAAAGATTCTGAGTGTACTTTGTGTCTTTGTCATGCTCGTTAAACACTCAAGAACAAAGCGACGAGTTTATTGTTGTAAGCCCCATTTCTCGTAACCAAATGGATCTTTCCGAGTGATCTTGCTTTCCTTCACACTTGTAAAACTCAAGCTATTTTATGCTGTTATGGAAGGAGTGTTGGGTAGGTGGTAATTTAACCTTTTTTGGACCTTCTCGACTAAGTAGGAAAAAGGTTCACCTTTTCTTCTTCGGAAGTTAAGAGAGTTCTTTTGTGGTTTGTTTTATACTTTTTCGGCCTCAAGAGACTAAATTGGATGAAAAAGGACCCCCCTGGAGTCTTCTTTGGCATTTTTAGACTCTCTAAATGTGAAAATACCGCATGAGCATGTACTAGTTCGGGCTCATTAAATCCACGGATCAATGTATCAAGCATTATTTTCCCATCTCTTCAAGCTTGTTTAAAAATGAATAGGGAACCGAGTTGGCTTTCCTAGACTCGTTAAAACTTAACAGGGAAGGTAAGGAAGAAGTTTTCTCTTATTTTCAGTAATGGCAGCATGTCATCCTTGAACATAGCACTCTTTGCTTTCCGATATCTATGTTTCAATATACACTTGTGTTCAGCTATCACTTTGAGTTTTGACTCCTCCTCTTGTCCATTATACCTGGGGAATCTGACCATGTCTCCTACATGACAGATAAGTCTAGTTGTTCTATCTATCCTTTGTATGCTGCCTTGGGTCATCTCTATGTTGTGCTCACTGTTCAAGGATTATACCTAATGTCTGATTTATCACCTGATCCCATCACTGTTATATCTGTTATCCATTTACTTGTGTCTCCCTTCTTTTGCCCAGTTCCTAGTCACTCTTGTGATCCGTTGGAGGATCTATTGCCTTCCCTGTCACAGTATGGTTCTGTTTTAGTACTTCCTGATGACGAAGACCTAGAGTTTTGACGATGGTACCTTTGGATTCACTTTCATCGTTGGTGAACTCCTTTGCTTCAGTTGTCAATTATCATCTATTGGTTGACAAACTGTTGAATCCTTTCCATGTTTGACTTCAGCTTACCCTTATTCACATGGCTTGGATTGTACTGGTTCTTTGGGATCTTTTATGAAGACCTTAGTTCCTCACTCATGAACTAAGTTGTGCAAGACTATGTTCCATTTCTATATCCGGCTTCCAGATCTTTGAAGACTCCTCATTATTGTATTGTGGCTTTGCTCCACCTTTGTAAATACGTGGTTTCACCCGTATCATATGATGTACTCAAATATTGTAAAGGAGCTAGTGCTCCAGTAAATTGAACATAGCATCCTCAGATGTAACTTTGTATATGACATTACTATGTATTTGTTTCAAGTACTCCTTCTGCTCCACTGGATTTCTGAGTTTCTCCTGAGTTAAATATTATAATGTATTTCGGCCATCGTTCCCCTCTGACCTCACACATTAGGGGGCATCTGTTATACACCTGAATGGCACCTCTCCGTCCAAGTGCTGCTATCCCTCATGTCGGCACACAAAAGGACACTTATGGATTGAGGTTGCCCATATTCACTATACCTTGCCTTATGATGAAGTACATTCCCTATACACCCAGCTGGTTACTTTGCCATTTTTTGCCATGTTGAGTTGTATTCGCGACTCTCTATAATGACAACTCGCGCATCATTTGCGAGTCTCCTATACAGCAAGTCATGTATCTTTGTATTCGCGGGTTGCTCTTCTATAGAGTCACTAATCATTCGCGTGTTGCTCTATTACAGACCCGCGAATGGTTTCCTCAACATTAAAACATAAAACCACACACTAATGGAAGATTAGTTTGCTCATTTAACTTAATCTTCTTAACTGCTACAACCTCCCTAACCTTCGAGAACTGCCTCATTTCATTCATATAAATAGAGGCCTTGGGGAGGGTGTTAGAGAAGGATACTTGGAGAGAAAATTTATGCTAGTGGATTGCCTATAGAAATATTTGGAGCAGAGAAACTCAGAGTCCTTTGGTGACAGAGGAGTCCTTGTTCAGACATTGGGTTGTAACCTAAACTCTTTCTATTATTGTTAATAAAGATATTACTTCTTCCATATGTGCTTCATATCTTGTAGATTGGTAAATATTTGCATTTCAATATGATATATGATTTGCCTAACCTGCATCTATATATATGAATTGCTTTGTATTTGGAAGAGTGTTTATTAACAGGTGAAGGAGGAACTATCCTAGAGACTTTGGAAGTGGATCAGAGAGGAAGAAGATAGCAAGGATCAACCTTCATTTAATACAAGTAAGTCCTTCTACTTTCCTATTTCCTATTTTGTGCTTTTAGAGTCAAATTGTCTGCAAGTTATGAGTATGTTGGTAACCCCCCAGACCTAGGTTATTAGGTGAATTATCCTGTACAACAATGCTTGCACCCTTTGACCAGTGGCAGAGAGTTGATCCATTGGATGTTTTCACCTGGTAATCACTTTGTTTTCTACTTGGTTTGGTTGGATGCAATGTACTTTCACTCCCTTCCTGGATAAAAGGACACATGATTGAGATGTGTGCCTCATAGGGTAAATATTTTTATTATATCAATGGAGGTTCCTTAGACAAACCAGAAAAATTTTGTGAGCAGTGGCATGAGCATGTATGACTACTATAAAATACTCTTAGTATACATGGAGGGACATGGGATGACCACATGTGTCTTAATAGTAGCAACTATGTGAGTTCTAGTGCCAGTTTTCACATGGATTTTCATACTTTGGAGAGGCTCAATATGATTTGTACCCACATTGAGAAGTTCCATGATTGGTTGGAGAGTCTCAAAGGTGTTTAGTTTGGCATGGGATGATCAATTTCTAGTGTGGTGGTAATATTTTCACTTCTTGATTTTCTTACTCTGTGATGAAAATTATTTATTGTTGTTACTCATTTTTGGGGGGATTCAATTGAAACATTGTGACACTAGCAGTTCTTGCAATGACAACTTTACAAAAGTGGCAGGAGCATTTGGATCCTTGCCGAGGAGATAGTGTGATCTAGGCATTCTACTCAGTTATCTTAACTAGGAGAAAATTTTGTATTTGAAGGGTTGGTCATTAAGAGAATGACTATAATCATACTCATACATTGGAAATAGTTTCCCAATGAAGATGCAACTTGGGAGGGTGAACACATTTTGCAGCACCTTGGATTGCTTCTTCTTGAGGACAAGAATACTAGGGAGGGGAGGATTCTAATTTCCCTTGCTTGAAGGACAATAAAATTGTAATACCCTGGTTTTAACCCCACTTACCTTAAAAATACATGATATGTATATTGTAAATAATCTTGGTGCAGAGCTAAAGGCCAAGGCCCCACCATCGATTTGGTTATGTTGTGTTTATTTTTTGAGAATGGTCACCGATGGATATCGGTACATATGGCATATATTTAATTGTGGCATCATGTAAAAATGCATTTTAATTAAATAACCCAACCATCTATGTTCACGGAAACTAAATTGAGAAGGGGCGTGATTCCAAAGGATAAGGAAGGGGGGGAATGTTGAACTTTGAGTCATGGGGAAGATCCACATGTCACCTCTCTCTTTTACTCCCACAACCTTGGTTTTCTATTGGTTAGTTGGGACAATGAATTGGTTGGTAAAAATACCATGCCCATGCCTGCTCACTCTCTCTCCACAACGCGTCTGTTGTCCTGTCCACTACCCCGATCGTGAGCCTGTTCAGTTCCTTCACACGAGGGAGTTATAGGAATCCACATTCAATGGTTGGAGGTTTTCCTTCTCTCTCAAGATTGCTAGTCGGTGGGTTTTCTTCCCCATTGAAATAGAAGATAGCTCTCCTCTACCTCACGAATTCGAGGGCTAGTGGATTGTTTCTCTCCTCTGCTCACACATAGAGTGTCTTTTTCCACCATTGGTAGATTTCTTAATGTTCTGTTCTTCCCATCATTGAAATTGTGTTTGTAATCACATCCATAGTTCTGTGGGTTGCATTTTGTCTCTCACATAGAGTTGGAAGTTGGAACCTGTTCCATTCCCGGTCTGTACAATTTTTCCTAGTGACTGCAGTGAGATTTGTGCGCTATGGGCTCAGAGTTTACTGTGGGCTATCATTTCCACAATTTGTTTGGTTGTGTCTTTCCTATTTATGGTGGTATCAGTTGAAGATTGTTGTGAGTACATGCGTTCTGGTCAATTGTATTTACCCCCCTATAAAACTTGAATAGTTGTTTGGCTTCTTGCATGCAGTGGTTTTGTCCTCGGACTACATTGGAGTGGTGAATGAGGGCCTGAGATGCTTGATAAACCTAGTGAGATGAGAACCACATAGATAGAGCCGCTACGCTGGTATTCTTCTCCACAACCCTTGAATAGCACTGGAAGGGAGATCAGGGTCTGAGGGACTGTGTTGCAGAGAAAGGACTAATTTCCTTGTGTTGGGTGTGTGTGGGTGTTCTAGAAGCCAGTCAGGTTCTGGTGTCGGTGCACCAGCTTAGCATTAGCCTTTCCCAGCTCCTGGATGACCTGATAAACCCAACTTTGTTGGCTTGGATAATCTATTGTTTGTGTGATAAACCCAACTGCATTGGCTTGGATGAACTGTGTACCCTAGTGGTGTTGTTATCCTTGGCTACCTGTAAGCCTGTTAGTTCCTTATTCCTTGGGAATCATGCCCGGCTCGGGGGTGGCAGCATTGCTGAGAGATTAAGGAGCACATAATCCTATGGTTGGGTGGAATGTTGCAACAACGTAGCTAGTTGCGGAACAAGCTCTTTATAACATAAGTATTCTTTAATAACTTGTATCTACAATTATAATTACCATTGATGAATGATGTTATACATGTTAAATGCTAATCCGTATATGCATGAATGTTGATTTAAAGGTTTTGCTTCCATTGTGTATATGAATGATTATGATTCATAATATGTTTTATGTTTTAAGTCTCACGCTTCAGCAACATAATTATGTATGTTCATGTTCATGGAGCTAGATCCTCGGATGATTTGATGTATAGTAGCATCCTCTTCACTAGCGGGAGGGTCAGGGACGTTAAAGTGTTGTATCAGAGCTCTAGTTGCAGCATAGGCCTGAATGGGCCATGAAATATCAGATAGCAGAAGCAGGTTACCTTTTTCCTAGTAGAAATCAGAAAATTGTGATAGAAAAACCTCAACTTCAAAATTTTCTAAGTGCCAGAACTATCGGCCCATCGGATCACTTATTGGGAAGGCCACCTAACGGATAGTTGATCTGACGGTCAATGCAGTGGAATACTGTGGAGGAAAAAATTCAGAATTTTTTTTAAGTGTTTGGCCATTGGCACATCCGGACACTTAGACGGATGGATCGCCGATGCTTAGACAATTGACCGCTGCCATTGTGAATGGCTAGACCACTACGCCTCCAACGGGAAGAGCCTCCGACCACCGATGGTGCAAAATTTTTGAAATTTTTTCTAAGTGTTGGCTTTGTCGAACATCAGAGAATGTTAGTAGTATGCATCTCCAATGAACAACAGAAGGCATTAGATGATCTGTGTCACCGTTGTGGGTAGCTAGAATACTATCCTTTTGACGGATAGAGCTTGCGACCGCCGACGACGTAAAGAAAGTTTAAAAAAATTTCTAAGGCCCAAAATTGTCATCCATTGGAAGAAGATGGTGTTTCATGCATCCACCATTGTAGAAGCCTAGAGCACTAGTCTTCCAATAGGGAGAAGCTTCAACTACCGATGCCGGTCAAAATCAGTTCGTCGATTGAAAAGCATTAGTGGATTGGGCTGCCGATCGGGAAAGGATCGAAGATTATGATCCATCGTTGAAGCTGCTGATTGAACTAACCCGCCGATGTTTTATTCTTCCACTCGTCAATGCCGAGGTGTTAGTGGATTATGGAGCTAATAGAGTCGACAAAAGATAGAGGAAGTTTTCGTCGACAGAAGAAGAAAATTCAAATTTTCTCTAAGGAACGATATCATCGGCCATCGAGAAATGTTAGTGGATCGGATCAGCGATCGAAAAAAGTTAAATGAAAGTGACCCGCTGTTGCGCCTATTTAGTAAACTATCCCTCTGATGCCACAGTGATTAGTGCTTCTGACAGCCGATGAGAAGAAAATTTGAAAATTTTGTTTAAGTGTAAGGATGTCAGAAATTTATTTGAGAATGGTAAAGGTTTGAGAGCCGCCATTGCGGCAGTATAAAACACTATCTCCCTGATGGTTAGTACATATGACAACCAATAATGTCCGTGGAACCCGTAGATAAATCACTTTTCGTCATTGCAGCTTCCTAGGAGACTACCCGTCCGATGCAATATCGTAGTCGATCACCGACACATAAAGGAGGAAATTTGTCATCTGGATCGCCACAACGATAGGAAAGGTAGTGAATTAGATCGCCAGTGTGCATGGATAGTTCTCCAAATAGCTGATAGGCTAGTGGGCACGGAAGACACAGGAGGTTTATTGGCCGTTGTTGCGGAAGCCAAGATGACTAGCCACCTGATGTACAAGACACCCGACTGCCGATGCAACGTGTAAGCTAGCTTCCATCGTCGATTTGGTTTGGAAAGTTAGATGTGGATCCAACATAGCAAAAGGGGATAGACCAATGAATCACCAATGAAGACATGGGATCAGAGGACAAACTTTGAAGAGTTGAAAAAAACATCAGAAATTTTTTAATGATCAAATCGCCGATCGGAAGCTCAGTCGGTTCGCCCGTGGAAATGGTTGGAAGATCATTTTCTACCATTGCGGCTGCTCAAAGGACTATGCACCCGATGTACAGTCAACTTGCTTGTCAATGCAGATCGGAAGTGTAGTCGTTTGACCACCGCAGAATCAAAAGAATAGCTAGGATGAGGTCTGATTTGGGGCCTAAGGAATTTAGGCTTTTCAAAAGAATTTCTCAATAGTTTTTCGAGCAATTTTCCACTGTCTTTCAGTTGATTTTGAGCAGATTTGAGTAGACTGTCCATGCTCACAGAGATGAATATAAAATAGGGAAAATTCTGTGTTTTAGCATAATTGTTGTTTTATGAGTTTCCAAAAGAAAAGGTAAGTAATTTTGATTTATATTAATATTATGCATCTAACAGTTTTCTACTAACACATTTGCAAAACTTTAGATAAATTCCAAGAGCAGTACTCTAGAAGGAACAATGTGGTAAAGCAAGAGGTGGTTCAGTCATGAGAACCCATGATGGGTATGATGGTCGGGAATCTTATGAGAAAGCAGAAGATGCCATGGGAGAAAATTTCTGGAATGGAAATGATGACATAGATTCTAATGGAAGGAGATTCCAGGGGACACCGTACAAAGTTGCAGCCACCATGAGAAGCTTGGTTAAAGCCTAAGAAGAGCAGCATCAGTTGAATGCTGCCATATTGCACAGTTTGACAAATTTATAGAAAAAGATAGATTCTGGACGAGGCACATAAAGACCAGAAGGTAGTAAGAACAACACTAGGAGAAGAAGAAGGACTTCTAATGGATCATCTGACTCTAAAGAATCCAGTGGAGATACAAGTTCATCTTCTCATAAAAGGAAAATAAGAAGGCACCATAGGGATCGCTCTCGAGATGAGTTTAGGAAAGCTAAACCTCCTACATTTGATGGTGAGATAAAGACGGGACAAGAAGCTGAAGCTTGGCTTCTTGCGATCAAGAAGTACTTTCAGCTGCAAGATTATTCAAGAAACATGAAGGCATGAGTTGCCATGTTCAATCTGAATGGAAGGGCATCCATTTGGTGGGAACACTTCAAGCAGGTAAAGAAGATCAGTGAAAGGAAACTGAAGTGGAAATAGTTCAAGAAGTATTTTAGGTAGAAATACCTTTCTGATAGGTATTATGATGACAAGATCAAGGAGTTCCATGAGCTGAAATTGGGATAGAAAACAATGGATGAATATGCAAATAAATTCTTGGAATTGTTGAGGTATGTTCAGTACATCAAATATGAAAAAGTAAAAATCTAGCGGTTTCTAAGTGGATTTCCTTGAGTGTACAAAGATAGAATTGAGTTCTATGAGCCGAGAACTCTCAAAGAAGCAATAAGAAAGGATAAATATTGTTATGAGCAAAGAAAAGGTAAACCTGATTACCATAAGGCATGGAAGGATAGGAATAATGAAAAGTTGACCAAAGAAAGAAAGGTTTCAATCCTTCTCGATTCAAGAATCAACAAAAGTAGCCATCCTAAGCTGCGAGTAATCAATTTGGAGTGACAGGTGGAAAGCCTAAAGAGCCACAATAGAATAAAGGTCCACTCAAATGTTGTAAATGTGAAGGACCTCACTTGCGCAGATATTGTCCCCTCAAGAATGAAAGTGTAAGGCCAGCTTATAACATTCAGGGAGCAGAAATAGTGGGTCAAGTAGCAAGGGTAGTCCCTAGAATTTATGCAGCACTGGAGGACCGCCAAGCAGATCATTAGTCAACTGTGGTTGAAGCTGCAAGTAAGATTGTTGAACAATCTATTTCTATTTTGATTGAACCTGGTTCTACTCACAGTTATATCGCTCCTAGGGTAGTGGAGAGTTGTGCTTTTAAGAAGGTAAAGCATAGAAAATATTGGTTAGTTCAGCTAGCCACTGGGACTAAGAGAAAAGTTAGTCACATGGTAGATAAATTCCCATTGGTCATGAATGGATTGAACACTTTTGTAGATTTGAATGTTCTACTGCTTGGTTCCTATGATGTTCTCATTGGAATGGATTGGTTAGAAGCTCATAGAGTGAAGCTTGACTGCTATAACAAGACTTTTGAATGCAGAGATGAAGAAGGAAACCCAGTAGTTGTGAAGGGTATTCCAAAGGTAATTTCAGTAAGGCTGGTTTCAGCAATGCAGTTGAAGAAGTTCTATAGGAAAGGATGCCAGCTGTATGCAGCTCATATTCTAGAACCAACAGGAGATGAAACTCTTAGGTTGGAGGACTATCAGGTGTTACAAGAATTCAAGGATGTGTTTCCTGATGAGATTCCAGGGCTTCCTCCACTGAGGGACATTGATTTCACCATTGAACTTGTGCCAGGACAAGCACCAGTGTTGAAGACACCCTACAGGATGAGTACATTGGAGATGCTAGAGTTGAAGATGCAACTGTAAGAGTTGTTGGAGAAGAAGTATATCTGACCGAGTGTGTCTCCTTGGGGAGTACTGGTTTTGTTTGTAAAGAACAAAGATGGTACACTTAGGTTATGTATTGATTATAGAGATTTGAACAAGTTTACTATGAAGAATAGATATCCTTTGCCCAGGATTGATGACCTCTTTAATCAAATGAGAGGAGAAAAGGTATTTTCCAAGATTGACTTGAGGTCTGGTTACCATCAGGTGAGAATCAAGGACAAAGAAATTCATAAGATATCCTTCAAGACAAGGTATGGACATTATGAGTTTGTAGAGGTACCATTTGGTCTCACAAATGCACCAGCTACATTTATGTGCCTTTTGAACAGTGTTTTTAGTAAGTATTTGGACAAGTTTGTTGTTGTTTTCCTTGATGACATTGTTGTTTATTCTAAGAATGAGGAAGAGCATGAAAGCATTTGAGACTAACATTGCAAGTGCTCAGGGAACATCAGCTATATGTAAAACTGAGCAAGTGTGACTTCTATAGGGATAGAATTCAATACTTGGGTCATATTATCTCAAAATAGGGTATATTAGTAGACCCTGAGAAGATTGAAGCCATTATGAATTAGCCTACTCCAAGAAATGTGAAGGATGTAAGATATTTTATGGGACTTGTAGGATACTACAAGAGATTCATTGAAGGATTTTCCAAGGTTGCACATGCCATCACTTCTTCGCAAAAGAAGGGGATAAAGTTTGAATGGACTTCAAAGTGTGAAGAAAGCTTCCAACAGTTGAAGAATCTTCTCACCAATGCGCCAGTGTTGAAGGTTGCAGATCCAGAGAAAGATTTTGTGGTATGTATCGATGCATGTGGACAACGGATTGGAGGAGTCCTTATGTAGGACAACCACGTGATATGTTATGAGTCGAGAAAGCTGAAGGAGCATGAGAAGAACAATCCCACTCATGATCTAGAGCTTGCATCCATAGTACATGCTCTCAAGATGTGGAGACATTACTTGATGGGTAGAAGATTTGAACTCAAAACAGATCACTATGGACTGAAGTATTTGTTTGATCAACATACTCTGAATGCTAGGCAAGTGAGATGGATCGAATTATTATGTGAGTTTGATTTCAAAATCGAGCACATAAAAGGAAAAGAAAATAAGGTAGATGATGCACTCAGCAGGAAGGTATAGGAAATGCATGTGGCATCTCTTAGTATTTTCCAATCAGAATTGAGGTAGCAGATTGTTAATCATGTTACCGGAGATGAACTATTTGAGCAGGTAAAATACAAATTGCAGTAGCAAATTCTTGAGAAGAGGTATTAGGGATATAAATTGGAAGAATACGGACTTCTCACTTTTAAAGGAAGAATTTATATTCCAAATGTAGCAGAATTGAGGAGAGTTGTTAAGGATGAAATCCATCAAGCTCCATATTCTGGTCACCCAGGATATCAGAAGAAAATTGCCACAGCTAGAAGGTAGTACTTTTGGCTAGGTATGAAAAAGGACATGGCTAAGTACATTTCAAGGTGCATGAAATGTCAATACGTAAAGGTTGAGCATCAACATCCAGCAAGTTTGTTGCAGCCTTTTCCATTTCCGTAATGGAAATGGGAAGTTATTTCCATGGATTTTATTACAAGATTGCTGATGAATTGGAGACAACATGATTCCATCATGGTTGTGGTAGACAAGTTGAAAAAATTAGCACATTTTATACCAGTGAAGTCTACACATAAGACTGATGACATTGCTAAGATTTACATGAAGGATATTTTCAAAATGCATGGATTTCCAAAAAACAATAGTTTCTGGTAGAGATGTCAAGTTCACTTCCAATTTTTGGAAGGGCTTGTTTGCAGATTTGGGTACAAAGTTAAACTTCAGCATTGCATACCATCCTTAGACAGATGGGTAGATAGAAAGACTTAATCAGGTGCTTGAAGATATGCTTCGCATGTATGTGATGGAAAAACCAACCAAGTGGGAAGATTACTTACACTTGGTAGATTTTGCTTACAAAAATGGATAGTAGGCATCCTTGGGGATGAGTCCGAATGAAGATTTGTATGGCGGAAGGTGCAAGACACTAGTGACTTGGGACAACCCGGTGAATAGAGTTGTGCTTGTTCCATAATTTCTCAAGGAAATGGAGCAAGAGGTTGTAAAGATCAGGAAGAATATGAAATTAACATGGGACAGATAGAAAAGCTATGCAGATAAGCATAGGATGAACATAGGGTTTAGTGTTGGGGATCATGTTTACCTCAGAGTGAAGGAAAAGAAAAGTTCCTTGAAGCTTGGAAGTTGTGCCAAGTTGTCAACTAGATATTGTGCGCCATTTGAAGTGCTTGAAATAACAGGGCTTGTTGCATATAGACTTGCATTACCTACTAGTACTAGAGCTCATAATGTTTTTCATGTTTCTTTGCTTAAGAAATATGTACATGATCCTAACCATGTGATAAATTGGGATGTGATTCAGGTGGAACATGAGGGAGAGTTCCAAATCGAGCCAATGCGCATCCTTGACAAGAAGGTCACAATGCTCTGGAACCGAGCCATAGGGAAAGTAAATGTGCAATGGAAGCATTACAAACCTGAAGAAGCTACGTGGGAGCTCGAGGATGCCATGTGATTGGCACATCCATTTTTGTTCAATTCTGGGAAACACAAAGGTCATACCAGTGTAGCATTTTGTTCAATTTTGTAAAGCACTAAGGACAGTGCTATTGAAGGCAGAGGGGAATGTAATACCCTGGTTTTAACCTCGCTTACACTAAAAATACATGATATGTATATTGTAAATAATCTTGGTGTAGAGCTAAAGGCCAAGGCCCCACAATCAATTTGGTTATGTTGTGTTTTTGTTTTGAGAATGGTCACTGACGGATATCAGGACATACAACATATATTTAATTGTGTCATCATGTAAACATGCATTTTAATTAAATAACCCAACCAACTATGTTTGCAAAAACTAAATTGAGAAGGGGCATGATTCCGAAGGATAAGGAAGGGGGGGAATGTTGAACTTTGAGTCATGGGGAAGAGCCACATGTCACCTCTATATTTTACTCCCACCACCTTGTTTTTCTATTGGTTAGTTGGGACAATGATTTGGTTGGGAAAAATACCACGCCCATATCTACTCACTCTCTCTCTCCACGACGCGTCTGTTGGCCTGTCCACTACCCCGATCATGAGCCTGTTCAGTTCCTTCATGCGAGGGAGTTAAAGGAATCCAAATCCCATGGTTGGGGGTTTTCCTTCTCTCTCAGGATTTCTAGTCGGTGTGTTTTCTTTCCCATTCACGCAGAAGGTATCTCTTTTCTGCTTCACGAATTTGAGGGCTGGTGGATTGTTTCTCTCCTTTGATCATGCAGAGAGTGTGTCTTTTTCCACCATTGGTAGATTTATTAATGTTCCATTCTTCCCATTGTTGAAATTGCTTGTAATCGCATCCATAGTTCTGTGGGCTGCATTCTCTCTCTCACGCAGAGTTGGAAGTTGGAACTTGTTCAATTCCCGGCATGTACAAGTTTTCCCAGTGACTGCAGTGACATTTGTGCACTGTGGGCTCAGAGTTGATCATGGGTTGTCATTTCCATGATTTGTTTGGCTGTGTCTTTCCTTTTTATGGTGGTATCAGTTGAATATTGCTGTGAGTACCTACGTTCTGGTCAATTATATTCCCCCCCTTATAAAAGCTTGAATAGTTGTTTGGCTACTTGCATTTAGTGGTTTTGTCCTCGGACTGCACTAGAGTGGTGAATGAGGGCCTAAGATGCTTGATAAATCTGGTGGGTTGAGAACCACACAGACAGAGTCGCTGCACTAGTCTTCTTCTCCACAACCCCTGAATAGCACTGGAAGGGAGATCAGGGTCTGAGGAAATGCATTGCAGAGAAAGGACCGATTTCCTTATGTTGGGTGTGTGTGGGTGTTCTAGAAGCTATTCTGGTTCTGGTGTCGGTGCACCAGCTTAGCGTTAGCCTTTCCCAACTCCTGGATGGCTTGATAAAACCAACTTTGTTGGCTTGGTTAATCTGTTGTTCACCTGATAAACCCAACTATGTTGGCTTGGATGAACTATGTATCCTAGTGGTGTTGTTATCCTTGGCTACCTATAAGCTTGTCAGTTCCTTATTCCTTGGGAATCATGCTCAGCTCGGGGGTGGCAGCGTTGCTGAGAGATTAAGGAGCACACGATCCTATGGTTGGGTGGAACATTGCAGTGACGTAGCTGGTTGTGGAACAAGCTCTTTATAAGATACGTATTCTTTCCTAACTTGTATCTACAATTATAATTACCATTGATGAATGATGTTATGCATGTTAAATGTTGATCCGTATATGCATGAATGCTGAATGAAAGGTTTTTCTTCCATTGTGTATATGAATGATTATGATTCGTATAATGTTTTATGTTTTAAGTATCATGCTTCAGCAACATAATTATGTATGTTCATGTTCATGGGGCTAGATCCCCGGAGGATTTGATGTATAGTAGCATCCTCTTCGTCGGTCTGAGGGTCGGGGACGTTACAAATTTTTTTGACCTTGTCAGTTCCTATGGGTTTAAAATGAATTAAATGAAATCTTCATAGGGAATTTTGATTAATTAATACTATGGAGATGTGTATTAGATTAAATTCCCAATTTTGGTTAATTGTATGTAATTAATTATTATGGAGAACAATTAATTTGGGAAATGAATTGTACATGTGCTAGGTGACAAGGAGGGAACATGAGGCCAAGTGGGCCATGAGTTATCAACCAAAAAAATTCATTCAAGAGTAAATTAAGAAAATGCTAAAAAGGAACTCAAGACAAAAACATAGAAACTACAGGACAAAGATTATGTCATAAAACAATATAGCACTATCAAAAATAGGGAAAAGAAAGGCGATTTTCAAAGGATGAAAGTGAAGAAAACTATGTCATTCATAAAGAAAGAAAATTATGGTCAATAAGGGTGCAGTTTCGAAATTGGTTGCACGATGCAAAGCAAGGGAAATTTTCCTAAATCCTAAACTTGCTAATATCCTCAAGCAAGGCGCATTCATGGGTTAGTGTTAAAGTTTACAAATGGGTAACCTGATCAAAAAGTGTATGACTTGCTTAACAAGTCATGTAGTCTATAAAATAATTCTTCCAAATCCTTTGAAAAAATTTTGATGATTATTTTTTTGATGTTGAGTGAAGCATAACTTCTTTTGTTAGTGATGTGCCTTAGCTACCTTGGGTGATGCACCCCAATATTTCCTAGTATATTTTATATTCTTTCTTATTCTTAAATGAAGCCACACACAACCAAGTAATAGCCATTGCATATCAATATCAAAATCAAATATCATCCATTTAACCTTGGAAATGAGCTCGAGTGAAGGATACTTCACTTATGTTCTCATGATTGTGAGATTGGTGCCATGTGTTGGTTTCAAGCGTTAAATATTCATTTTTGGGAATTGTTAAGGGAGATAATCTCTTAAAAGATATTTTTGAGCTTCACATATTTTTAATCTATGATATACAGTAATATTTCTGCTCAAGGAAGTTGTAATTCCAATTTTTATGTGACAGAGGCATTTCAATGCTCATTTAATGAGCCTTTTCTATGATTTCATGTGTTGAGAGTGATCCCATGGAAAAAATACGGATGTATGAGTTTTTGTTTCTATTAAATGCGGTATTATAGACCTATTATATCAATTATGTGTAGATATGATAAGCTATAGTAGTATAATTCACCTTATTCGCTTATCTATGCTCTTTAGCTAGTTAAAATTGATTGGTTTTACTGTTTCCAATGCCATGAGAGATGTGTATGCTAAAGTTTCATTTTTTAAGTTGTTGTAGGTCATACATAGCAAAAAAGTCAAAAAAAATAACCCCAAAATATTCCAACTTTTGAGAGGCCTCCTCCTCGCAACCAATCTCTAGGCCAACTTTTGATAGTTTTTCCCAAACAACCCCAAAATATTCCATAACTATTTATACAAATATAAATGGATATTTCATTCATAAATAGAGAATGATAAATCATCTAAGCCTTCCTACCCTTGTTCTATTGGATTTGACTTCTTTAGATCTCAGTTTACGTTAGTTGGGACACCCATAAGCCTGGTAGTATACTTCATCCTGGATGATTATTTGTTATAAAATCATACCACCTAGTACCATGGTCACATATCACCTAGGACATACCTTCATTTTTTATAACTTATGTTGCATAGTCCAAACTTTGGTTATGTTGACTTCTTAAGGTAATTGGAAGTTTTGGACCATTAATTATACCCATCTCCCACATTTTGATAATTTAGAAGAATGATTTCCCTCATTAATGAAATTTTAGTCCCTTGGGGTGATCTTACTCCTTAAAATGGAGAATTGGTTTGACCATAGGCACCCATGCATTGTATTTGAGTGTTTTTGGCTATTTCAGACCTTTAAATGTTTATTAGAGACACTCCCACTCACCCATGCAATCCAACATGCCTATCCTACCATTACTTATGACCAATCATGCTTCACCTACATTCACATGGCCATTCATGACGGTTTGAGGTGTTCTAGTAGCTCATTGGTCCACCCAGGGGGGTTTGAGGTCCAGTCTAAGCCCGCCACATGTATGCCACCAATTTTCCTCCAAAGGCTAATAATGTTATCCTAATGTAATATAATCATGTTCCATACATGTTTACATGTTGTACTATAATATAAAATGCAGTTATTGGTACCATATCTATGTGTTAATATTGTTCTTCTACATGGTTTTCTTCATGTTTTGTCAAATTATTTAGCTGTGAGGATTCTCTTAGATTCTACATGTTGCTGTGAATTATAATTTCACATGGTATCATATTTGAGGTATCGGGGTGAATTCCCTCAAGCTATGCCAGAGGGGGTTTGTAAGAGTATCGGTAGAACAACATGGTATAACCGCTACACCTTTGGGAATATAAAAATGTGGACTAACCGCCAATCCTGATAATAGGACCTTTTACTTGGTTTCATATGTTCATCAATATCTGCAGGTTTTAGTGTAACCAAAAACTTTTCACAACTTACTTTGATATGATCAAGTATTTCTTCACCAAATTCAAATCCTTGGTACTTCAGTTTAAACAATATGGCATCAAAAAGAAGGAAGACCAACCGATATTATCCATTCTTTTGAAGTTAGGGACTGAATATTCATTGTTTGTCTCAATATTCCACTCAAGAAAGCTGACAGTTCAAAATTGGAGAATGTCAACTTTGGAATACTTCATGGAGTCTTTGACACAAGAACAAGACAAATTGGTTCAAATGGGTACCATCAAATACACCAAGGATCAAGCCCTTTATGTGTTGATGTATTTGTAAACTCAGAATGTATTCACTTGTATATTTTATACTGTATTTCATTGTACCCCAGCGGAGATGTTTGTTCCTCCGATAGGGAGATTCATTAATATAACAAAGTCATGTAAAGTCATTGAGGTTAACACTCCATTGTAAGTCGAGGAAATAATCCCCAAAATTGAGTTGTGTTTAACCCTCCATTGTAAGTCAGGGCAATAGTCCCCATAATTGAGGGATATTAGGGTTATTATACTCTCCTAGTGAGGTCAGGCCTATAGAGTAATTGTCAAATGGAAAAACTAGTATAAATAGAGAGTAAGACTCTCTATTTGAAACATACACTCACTCAATTGTAGCACATGAGTGAGAGAGGAGGAGTTCGCGCAATTGAGAGAGATAACAGTTGTCAGAGATCCTCTTTGTGTTTTTGGGTTTTAGTTTTTCTATTACTACTAATTCTATCTCTAAGGAAGTTGTGGGGTTTTCTCCTTTATGGTTTCCCCGAGGAAAATTATTTGTGTCTCTTTCCTCTTGTGATTATTGTTGTGCATGTTATTTTCTAAGTTAAGATCCTAGATCATATTGATTAAATGATAAAAATATAATATGGTATCAGAGCCTCTCTGAAAGAAGACACTATGCAGCTAGAGAAGATATAGCTTCTTACTTTTTGGGTCTCTCTCCATATATCATCAACAAAAGGAGGATAGGATAACTCTCCATTGAAGGGCACATCTTTCTATCGAAGCATAATTTGATTTTGGGCATTTTTGGTTTTTGACCCGTCACTACTGCGGGAAATTAGGGCTTTTCATAGAAGAGGAATTTTTTAGTGAGCCTAGCATATTATTTCTCTCCTCCTCAAAATTGAAATTTAGAGACCAAGATCGAATTTTTTGGTTGGGTAGAACTCTAAGAAAGTCAAACCCTAATTTTAAAAACCATGAAAGACTAAAACTAGTCATTTTGGTGCATTCACTATATATCGATATTGGAGAAGGCTCAGGAGACAAAACATTTACAAGGAGAATATAAATTCTGGATGTACCTGGTGTAAATTTTTTAGCCTCAGATTCGCTATATTTTGGGATATATGATTCCTCCAAATCAAGGTTCCTGCCTCTCCCAGGATTCATCCCTAAATAGGAAATCTTGGGATAATTGCTATATCTCGAACTATAAAGGTAAAAATGAAATTTTGCAAGATGTTTGATATAGGGCATGGAATTTAATTTCTATGGTAAAATCTTAACACCCCAAAGGTGAAACAGTGATACATGGCAGTCTATACAATTTCTCTATGCTGAATAGTCCTGAATTAAGTCACCTTGGGAAACATATCATAAGTCCCACTTGGTGAAACCAATCACTACAACAAAAACTGGATTTAGCGTCGAATTTAGCGCCGAATTTTAGTGTAATTTTTTCATAATTGTGGTGACCAATCCGGCGCTAAACCAGGCGCTATTGTACATTTTCGTAAAACGTCGTCTATTGCATCTTT
Organism: Pseudotsuga menziesii; assembly: GCA_001517045.1. NCBI lineage: Eukaryota > Viridiplantae > Streptophyta > Pinopsida > Pinales > Pinaceae > Pseudotsuga > Pseudotsuga menziesii. The sequence goes on from LPNX010145519.1 coordinate 20,354, forward strand.
TTTTTCGTCCTTTTTAACATCCATTTTTGTGTCCATTTTTGCGCCCAATTTTTTGCATCTAATGTTATGCCTTTATTTGCGCCCAATTTTTCAACTTCTATTACATCTTTTTTCGCGTCCTTTGTTACATCATTGTTTGCACCCAGTTTCACGCTCATTTTTGCATCCAATGTTGCGTCTTATTTTGCTCCTAGTTTTTCATCGAGTCTTGCACCCAATTTTGCACCATGTTTTACATAAAATTATGTGTCCAATTCTACATCTAGGTTTGCATCCAATTTTAGGCCCAATATTGCGTCTAGTTTTGCATCAAAATTTACTTATAATGTTGCATCCTCATTTGCATCTAATTTTGTATATTGTTTTACATCTTTTTTTGTATCCATGTTTGTGCCAAATGTTTCATCTCGTTTTACGTCATATTTTTCATCTAGGTTTGCACCTAGTGTTGTATCCCGATTGATGTCTTTTTTTGCATCTATGTTTGAGCCCAATCTTGCACCCAGTGTTGCGCCTAGTTTTGTGCCTAGTTTTACGCCCATGTTTGTATCTAATATTGCATCTAGTTGTGTGTCCAATGTTGCATCCCATCTTGCATTCAATATTACGTCTAGTTTTACATCCAATGTTTTGTCCCGTCTTGCATCTAAAATTGTGTCTCGTTTTAAGTTTTTGTTTGCGCCAAATGTTGCTTCTAGTTTTGCACCCGATGTTACACCTAGTTTTATGTCCATCAATACACCATATTTTGTGGTCAATTTAATGTCCAATTTTACATCTAGTTAGGAATCCACTTTTTCATCTATTGTTGCATCTAGTTTTGGACCTATTATTACATCTAGTTTTGAGTCATTAATTATGTCTAGTGTTGAGTCTCTTTTTGCATCCAATTTTGCGTTTAGTGTGACATCCATTTTTGTGTCCACATTTGCGTCTAACATAAGGTCGTATTTTGTGTCCACTTTTGTGTTTGGTGTGATGTCCACTTTTACATCATGTTTTGCATTTAGTATTGCATCTAATATTGCATCCATCTTGCACTACTACATTTTTTACCTTTAAAAATACATTACAATATCATTAGGGCATGGAGGAATCGAACCGCCAATCTCCTTCTTGTAAAGCAGGTGCTCTTCCATTGAGCTAGCACCCTCTAAGAATCAGGAAGAGGAGAAATATTAACGCATAGATTTCATCATTTGTAATTCTAATAAAAGACAATAAGATCCAAAGACAAACATGCATAAAATCCAATTTATTTTTCCAAACACACTAATAAGCAAAAAAATCTACCCACAACTACATTTCGACCAAAAATCCGACGGCCGTATTGTCGGATTTTCGACACTTCCCTGTCGCATGTACGGCAATATGAATTTTTTTAAGCGTCGGTGGATTTTCGTTGGTTATTCGACATCTTTCCAATCCGTCGATTAAGCGACAGCTCAGTTTATCGTCGATTAAATGTAAAGCATCGGTTATTCGACATCTAATTCATATTAAACTTTAAACACGCATCGCTTAAACTACATTTACAGGCCGTCGCTTCTACAGCATGGCCGTCGGTTCACCAATAAAACCCGTCACTTAGCCGACGGATTATGAAAACTTAAACGTCGATTAAGCGACAGTATTGAATTTTTTTTATTTTTAAATTCACCTACAGGCCGTCGCTTAACTGACGGCTATAAGTGTTTTTTTTTTTTAAATACAAATGCCAGATTACTGGAGTGTGGTATGTTTCATCCCATGAAATAGCAGAGCCATTGTGACCATTGCCAGGCCAAGTGTGGCATTAACCAATATGACACAGCATCCCATCTTTTGATAGGTGGTGGATGCTCAACTCTAAGTTTAGGTAAGCATCTTGTGATACTTAACAAACATGGCCTTTTCTACAGTTCTGAACCCATAAAAGAGACTTACGTTATTCACAACTAAATCAAAACTTGTATTTATCAAAGTAAGGAAAATGATATTACCATTCGTTGGAACTCAATCAACACAAAAACTGAATCTGAACTGCATTTGGTCATTCCTTGAACAAGAAGAATCCAATCCCGTTTTAGGGTGGGCACAGATCAGCCATACACAAGACACTAAAGCACTTGTTACGCTGTGATTGTTGAAGACTATTCTGAATCTGACTCAATTTATTTTTTGTTGAGTTTTCCATTTCTTCGATAAATTTCCTCAAATGCTGGAAGTACTCAGGGTAAAGTTCTAGGTTGCAGTGTCCACCTCCATTGACCCACAAAGGTTCATATGGCTCTGTAGATAGCTTGTATAGATCCTTTCCATGGGACATATCGACTATATCATCTTCCATTCCCTGGTGAGAAGACTAATACATTATGAAACACCTCATAAAATTCAGAAACTAATATTGTAAGAACTGTTCCCCAAACATACTGCCAAACAAATATCTAGACACAGAATTTGTTTGTGGATTTAATTACAATAACTGTTACATAAAACCGCATAGACTTGAACAGAACTTGAACTAAAAAGAAGCCTCTGCCGTTATTGAATCATATAATGAGCATGCATAAGTTGAAATGACAGATAATTGGGCTTGAAAATTCCATGCATTCCAGGATATGCACGTGTAAGACTCGATTCTTATGAACCAAATCATTAAAAATGAATAACTCAACCTATCAAAAATTTATGACCGGGTTGAATTCTACATCAGATTATGCAAGCAGCCTTGAAAATTGCACATTAGTACAACAGAGAGATCTCAGAATTATTATCCTTTGCAATCAACAACACCTTCTGGAGAAATTTGAAAGTGTGCTTCAGCTTCTGGTAAGCAAGGTGAGTTGATCACTTTGCAAATGCGGTCCTCACCTCGACCTTTGCGGAGGGAAAGCCTGTTATTGTGAAGAAACAGAAAGGCCGTGGTGCTTGGAATTATTAATTTTAAAACATAATTCATCTATAACTATTGACAGGACAAGTAACAGAAGAAAATTAAGGTCATTTCCCAAACCTTGTGGTAGAAGCATGAGCTATGATGTTTCCTCCAATAGGCTTCACTTGGGGACCTGCAAACATGGCAGAACCATCTACTTGGGAAACAACTTGATTGGTCACCACAACTGCCACACCAAACTGGACACAACAATCCATAAGTATACACTTTCTATCATCTTCATGATTCTTGCAATTCAAACCCCAGTATGAATCGTGTATGAATGTATTACGTGATTGCTCTTGTGCATTAATGAAATATAAGTTGCATCTATTTAAAAAGAAATACAGTCAACGGGACCCTTTTTTAATGATAAAAAGGGCCTACCTCATCTGCCATTTTCTGAAGACTTCTAAGAAACTTGGCAAGATGCATCTGCCTTGCTGACAATTCTCCTCT
>LPNX010145519.1:26596-148595 GCA_001517045.1 Pseudotsuga menziesii
AGAACACCAAAATGACTCTAAATGGTCCCATTCTTTCCTGAACAAGCCTTTGGCCTGTTGTTATGGACCTCGATAAAACAAGAAATTCAAAATTTTGCTTAAATACACAGAAGTTTTGTCCAATCCTCCTCTCTGGTCTTCTCTACATAGTCACACATATGGCAATTACAACAACTTTATTGTCTCTATCTTTATGCATAGCTGTCTCAAATTTGGCCATATTATTTTATTTCCACAACACTCAACCTCACAATCAAATCGCTAATTAGAAAATGACTGAATTCACGCATTATACATCCATTCCAACAGTAGCTGCACCGCACTTGCAATGCAGTGCAAAATTTAAGAAATAATCAGAGAGCTCACTGCAAGAGTCCCAGTCAAAATTTGATGCATATGGGTCCCTTTTCGGTGCAATTGGGCCCCTGTGTGTGTTGTTGAGGGCGTCCTTGGAAGACTGGCTTGTAGCTTATTGTGCCTCTTGTACAATGATTACTTCATTTCTCTACTTCCCTTCAATATTCTACCAACTACATTAATTAATTAAGCGCTATTCCATTATCATCATTAGGAAGCCGCCCATAGCCGAGTTTTGAGATTCTTAGGACCACTTTGATGAACTTTTTGAAGACAATAAAGCAGGCAGAGGGAGTTCTTCTCATTTGGGGAATGCCCAGAGTCTGTCCTGTTTTTCATATATGAGTTCATATAATTTAGTCCTGAGTTTGATGTTTTCACTCTGTTTAAGCCAATTTTGGAGGGAGTCTGCCTGTGTTTTGGAGGAAAATGGAGGTGGTCTCATGGTGAGTCTGAAACACAGAGGCTTTAGGAGCATGAAGGCCATGAATGCCTTTGAATTGCTCAGGGTTTCAAGCAACCGAAGCTCAACTAGGTTTCATTCTCTGGGAAGAAGCAGACATGGCCACAAGCGGCATTCACTGGATATCTCATTGCCTCTGAGTGCATGGAGTGACTACATAATGCCAGTAATGTAGACTTAAGAGCAGAATGAGAGGTTTGTTGCCTCAAAGTTCAAACAACCATATCTTTATATGAGCTTCAAACTAGTGCCCTCAAATATGCAGTTAATGAGTAGTATTATTTTGCCCCAATCAACCATCAACCATTTTCTTCCATGCGAACACCATAATGAACTGCAGCACCCACCTATAAATGATAAGATCCCATTTATATTTATTACATTAGCCATATCAAAGGGCAAGCGGCCACGCCAGGATGAACCCTCTGCAACTAAGGTAGCATCTGGTGCCTGAAATGGTTGGCTCTTTGTTTTCATGACAATGGTTAATACAGCTGGTTGGCACTAGTGAAACCCATGGGAACCAATTTTGAGGCTGCTAGAGGCAATAATCATATGAATACAAGCCACCCACTGAATTTTTCATGTTTTCAAAAATAGAACTATAAAAAAAGTGGGCTAAGGGATAAAGTTGACATGCCTGCTTCAATAATTTTATCAACCTTGGCATCACTGAGGCCCTTGATCTGCACAAGCTCTTTCTTGGGAGAATATGCAACAGCTTCTACCGTGCAGTGCCCAGCATCCTTGAGTTTTTTAATATCAACAACAGATATCCCACAGGCCTGATACAACAAAAGCATCCAGAGATAAAATTCATTTCAAATAAATTGCATTGCATTGTTCTTGGATTTGAAAGGAATTCGAAAATTATTACCTGAAGTTGTTCAACGGGGTAGGGTCCATGCTGCAGCTCCTCTGCATTTTCTTCTTCCTGCGGAATCTACTGTTTCTTGCGTCGCTATTGTTCCATCGGAATATTACTGAGAAAGCAAGTTAAGAGAGAAACCAAATAAGAAAGAAGGTTGTCTAGTGATTCCGAGTTGGCCCTTCGATCGGTTTCAGGTTGTCTGATGGGTCGATGGATGATCCTGGTGTTGCTCTGTAGAGGGGCCAAAGAAGAGGCTGCAGAGTGACTCTGGTTTTGAATTTGGTGTGGGTGCCAAAGTTATTTATATTAAGTCCATTTTTAATCATTTAGTCTATTTAAAATAAAAGCCGGGGACAGGTTTCTCCCCAAGATTCCTTGGATGTTCCTAATGTTATGAGAACTCGGATGGCTAAATAAGTTTAGCTGAAAAAGTGCTTCTTTCTTTTACCAAAACTTTTACAATGAAATTTTATTTTACTTTTAATTTTGTTCTCGGGGTTTGGTAGGTTTATTTTTTATTTTAATTTTAGATTTATTAATCAAATTATTTAAAATGTAACTTTTTTACATTTTAAAACTTTAAGTATGAACGTTTTTAAGGTACTAAAACACTGTGTTTAAAATTTGGAGTGAAGGTGGATAGAGTGTCTAACACATGGATAGATTTAAAACCATTACACATTGAAAACTCCATAAATTTAAACACAGTTTTTGTATTTTTTTTTGGTATATTAAGAAATTTGTCTCATCTACACACTTTATAGATGCACTGTAAAAAAAATAACAATTAAGCATTACTATTATTATTTTATTTTTGTTTTTATAAACTATTATAAAATTTATTGAAATATAATTTTTTCCTTATATCTAAAAATAATAGGATAAAAAATTTAAATTAAATAGATTTAGTTTTTTTTATGATAATTGTTAATGTCCACTAAGATCACTTTGCTCTATTGGACTTAAGCATCGGATGTGCGACGCTTACTAACGCGTCGTCGCTTAACCAACGGTTATGAGAATAGTCGTCGCTTCACCGACGCTTGTGGCCACATTTACAAACAAAAAATGTATCCTTGTGATTTTTGGTAAGTTTAAAAAGAGAAATCCACGCACCGTCGGATTTTTCCGTCGGATTTTGGATCGAAATGTAGTAGTGACCATGCTTAGGAAACAAAATATCCTAAACAATTACGCAATCGTATTGTCATGCAACCATTCAATATCCCCCTACACCCATTTCATGGAAGGTCACCCTTTAAGAGGATAAAATGCTTTAGTTCACTAGTTTTCAAAAAGTGTTGCAACTCATTGGATATGCAATCATATTCCTCATACAAAAAAAATGAACACATCTTGTTTAACCAGGGCCAACATGTACAAAGTTCTTAATGGGAAAATGGTTCATTAATTTGTGTTAATCTCTATATGAAGATTATTATATAAGAACAAAAATTGGAGTTGGATGTGGTGCCTCTATGTTAATTGTTTGAGTATTATGGTAAAAGTCTTTGTAGCATAAGCAAGGAGCCTCTTATGGACTCTCTTGCAACATTTGTGTTGCACCAAGTACTTGCATCACTCTAAAGAAAGGTCAAGGCATAGCATTCACTGTGATGTACAAGAATGCATGAACAATGCCATAATTAGCCTCTCATAGCCCATCCTCACCCACAAATGTCAAAATTATAAGTTCTTGCCTTGCTCTCTCGAAGAATGAGAAGTTGCTCAAGAACAATGGATGGCAACCATTGTCATGAATGCTAAGCTAGCTAATGATGGATAGGAGTCCACTTTAAATGAAAACATAATTGATGTTCATGGATTTGTGTGATTGCCTCCTCTCGTGCCTTAATGGAAAAGATTTAGGGTTGCTATATTTTGGGTGCTAAGTGACATTTATGGAAAATCACTAAATGTGAATTCCTAGTTGCCAATTTTGATAACTATTTTTATGCTCTTTAAGCAATTTGGATTAAGATTTTAAATGTTATTAGGTTGTGACATAAGCTACATAACCCATTGTTTATGTATAAATGTGTAAAATGTACATTGATATTATTAATAGTTAAAAGAAGCAGTATACAAACAAACAAACTCATCATATCAAAATCACTCTGAATAAGAGCAACAATCAATAGCACTCACCTTCCTTCACATGACAAATGGACTAACTTTGGAGAATTCTATCAAAGTAATATTTATCCCATCATGCAATCATAACATAGCAATAATTATGTATTTTAACTCACTAAACACATAAGGGATATCTTTTTCATAGGAGGGGCTACCCACCTACTTTAAGCTTGGACTTCAATATTTGTCATGGTCAATGATAGTGTGATAGTGTTCATTATTACTTGATATTTTCACCTACAATTCAATCTACCTTCATTCACCATGTCCTAAATCATCAATCTTATAAGCAACGAGCATTGATACTTTGAAAATAAACATATAACACTCCTTTCTAGTGGGACCTAATGATGCCTATTACAACTAATATTGAATGCAACTACCATTAGTAATTTAAAAATAAACACATACCTATCCTTCCTAATGATGCCTACTACATCTAATCTACCTTCATATCTGAATATGTATCTGTTCCCATGCAAGAAAGCTTTATATTCATGCATTTTCAATCTGTCCATCACGGTGTTTTATTGATCATTGGCTGAGAATTCGTTCATAGGAGGGAGAAACCTTTAAAATGTTGCATTTTGCAAGTTCCTCTTCAATCTGTCCATCACGATGTTTGATTGACCATTGGCTGAGACATCTTCCTCCGCATGACGGTTTCATCGATGTATTGGAGAAGGATATATATTCTTCCAAAGTGTGTCTCCAAATCTAACCATTGGGAATTAATGCAAGGCTGACAACGCAATATGTAAAGACCATATCCCCAGGTTGCTGCACTCAACATCACTGAAAATCCTCACAAAAACACCATCAATCCTTGAAATTATAGAAAAGGTTGGCATGCCTCAGAACAACTTCTAATGTGGCAATCCTGGAAATGAACTTGCCAGAAGTGGCAGTTTCTGAACAAAATAAGATTCTTAATGACATGGATAGGTGTCTTAGCCTCCAAGGATTGTATTGATAAGTGTACACAAGTGGAAAAACAAAAAGCCAAGAGAGTACAAAAAAAGACACAGGAGAATCTCCGAACTGTACACTCTTCATTAGTAATCAATTTATAGAATACAGATGGGTACAATGCTCTACCACATGTACAAGGAGAGAGAGATAGTGGCATCGATGTGTTGTCAAAATAAATAAGAAAGTTACAATTGGAAAATTGGACAATTACTCATAATTTCTTGTTATGAATTGATAAGCCAAAAAGTAATTCCCAGCTTCAGTAGGTGGTGGCAAAGGATATATTCTTTCTGCACCTCTTTAACATTATTAAACACAAATCTTATGTTAGGTACATAGTCCACCTCCATTTGACTAGGCAGCTTCTCTTAATCTGCATAAATCTTCTGTGATTGTGGGTGTGATTTTCTCTCCTACCAAGAAAGCATGCACCTGTTTATTGATCTCAATCCAATTGCACCCTGGTGTTTTTTCTATTCTCCCATATTTCATCATTTTCCTCAACTTTTGAACATGGTCCCACTTGCCAACCACTACATAGATGTTTGACAACATCACATAAGGTGCAACATTGTTAGGATCCAACTTGAAAAGGCATTCTGCCATATTTTCTACTAAATCTATATTAATATGGACCCTGCAAGCAACAAGTAAAGAACCTCATATGGTAGCATTAGGTTCAACTGGCATTTTCTTGATAAAATCTTGAGCATCATCTAGGAGCCCAGCATGGCCAAGCAGATCAACCATGCAGCTATAGTGCTCCATTGTAGGTGTGATGCAATAATATTGACTCATAGACTCGAAGTACTGCCAACCATCATTCACTAAGCCTGCATGACAACATGCCGACAGAACACCAAGGAAGGTAATATGGTCTGGATTACAACCACAACGTTTCATTTCTTCAAAAAGTTGGAGGCTTTGTTTGCCAAGACCATGCATGGCATACCCAAATTCTAACGCACCATTCCCAGTGTAGTTATTATGATTTTAATGCAGACACACATCCATAAAAGCAAGGACTGAGACAATCGCATCAATAAGAAATTGTCATGGATTTTAAACTGGCATGCCCAAATGGTAACATGCCATTACCAATACCCTAAAATTGACATGGATTCTGAACTGGCATGCCCAAACGGTAACATGCCATTCCCAATACCCTAAAATTGACATGGATTCTAAAATGGCATGACCATACAGTAACATGCCATTCCCAATACCCTGAAATTGACATTTATTCTAAACTGGCATGCTCAAATGGTAACATGCCATGAATTCTAAATCGGTATGCCAAAATGGTAATATGCCATACCCAATGCCCTAAACTCGATTCCAAGCTTGCCCAAATAAAAAACCAAAAAAAAAGTAACCAAACCAATTTTAAGCACAACCACATAAAAGATTCAATGGTAACAAATCAGATTACTAACATCCATAGCGCAGCAGATCAAAGATTAACTAGCATACCCAGACGCTAACAGAACATTCCCGATGGATTTGAATTGATTTCAATAGAGATCAAATCACAAACAATGAACATAAAGAGCCCTACATCTATCTAATACAAACTACCATAAATTCCGCACTATTCCCGAATGGCAGCATGCCGATTCCCAGCGCCTTGAAATGAATTTCAAGAAAAACAAAATGAATAAATCTACATACATACAGACACATAGACGAATTAACAGAAACCAAAACACACCTTGTATCGATTTACCAAGTTCTTCCACTTGCATTTGCACTGCTTGGAGCTCCTTCTGAAACCATTCTCCTTCATCCTCGAAGAAATGAGCTCCCATAGAGTCTTGTTCCTCTTTGTCTGAGTGAAATCCTTCTCAAGCTCAGCCCTGATTGCAATGAATTCCTTGGTCTCTTTGAATCCCCATTGAGGAATCCTATCATCCTTCTTGAGGTTTTTATTAAGACCACCACCACCATTGTTTGTAAGAAGGCTACTGTTATTGGATCCTCCAAGGTGGTTTCCCGAGGAAATTGCAACAGTGGGAGTTAACTGTAGAGGCAGGGTAGCCATCACCCCCAATCCCATGCCTTCGACTTCTCCACCACCGCCCATCATCATTTTCGCTTGCTTTAAATATTGATCTTGGAACAGAGGATAGAAGTGCCCAATGAAATTCCCAATAATGGAATTGGTTCAATAATGAAATTGGTTCTGGCAGAAGACAGCGTAGGGGAAATCTTGTCGTGAGAGGTTTCTGATAGAGACAGGGCCGTGTGGTAGGGTTTGCTTCATATTCAGAGTTTCAATATGGGTTATGAAGTAATATGTAATTTTTAAGCTTAGCTTTTCCATGTGAATGTGTAATGGAAAATATAAAATCAAATGCCAAAAATTTAAAATACAATTACACATGTGTACATAGCTAAACATAGCTCTAACCTCCACACTAATATATCTTTAGTCTATTCAATGGATATGGGAAAAATGAATGTAGGTTTTGAAGACTGAGAATGGTTCTTAGTCTCTAAATAACATAAGAAAGGTACACCAATTCCTTTATGCACTACACAAGTCTTCTCATAATCAAGGGCTATGTAAAATGGCATGGAGTCACACCTCTACAGGGGTTTTTGACACTTGAGTTGGATATGGATTCCATTATAATGTCTAAGCAACATGGATGGGTCATTGATACTTGACAATCATCGGTGAATGAAAAAAAGTGCATTATGATGTTTTTGAAATTTTGAGGATCCCTCCCTTTATAGCTGGTTTTTGGACTTCGGAGTTGATATACGTGCAATGAGTAGGTTCTATGCAATGGAAATGGTTGTTGAGGGATAAACGTGGTAAGTAGGGAAACACTAGCTTTCCTCTCTAATTGAACCTTTTTTATATTACTAATTATGAATTAAACCTATAAACCGTGACACAATCCCTCTTTAGGGTGTCTTTGGCATTTGATTTGAATTCATCTTCCATTATGATATTTTGGGCACTTTGGATGGGTCTTGAGTCCTTGAACATACTAGGGGAAGAAAAAAAGAGCCTCGATCCCCAAACCTTACTTCCTAGGATTCCGTGGAAAAATCCTCAAACCAACACATATGAACTATGCATGGTATTACTAACCTCAAAAATTAGTACATGGGAACCACTACTAGGTTAGTTGTAAACCAAGAATATGTATGAAGGTCTAATGAGGATCGTGGGAGTGTAAAAGGGCATTAAATGAATCTCACTTCTCTCAATCACCATGCAATACACTTATACCTATAAACCATATCTTTTTTGGGGGGATCTATACAACATAAGTGTTTCTTAAAGAGACATTATGATTTCTTTTCTATAGTTGATGGTTATTTGGGTGTAAATAGTGCTCAAAGAAGGATATCAAGGGCCTTAGGCATTTAAAAACATTTCTCAAGCTCAAGCATCATGAAATTTGCACTAAAATGCCACATAGGACCTCTATATGTTGTCTTTACCCTCTAACTAGGATATGAGCTTCATTAATTTGTTTGAGATAGCAAAGATGGATCTAGGGTATTAAACGATGGACAAAAGGAAAAACAAGGATCTTACATAAGAAATGAACCTTATAACCCTAATAAATACTAAAGAAAGACAACAACTATGAAACACACACTCCTAGTGGGTTCTTTCACTTCTGAGTATGATCCAAAATGGATCAATACATATTTTTTCATTTATTTTAGTTATTTTTGGATCGAAAGATTGGGTGAATTTATTTGATGGGCCCACTTTAGGGACAACTCTCACTTTGTACATTTGGGGTTTGGAACCTTACGAGGCCTATTTGAGGGCTTACATGGTGTTTTTTGGGTTCAAAAGATCATCACTTACACAACTCCCTTAACACAATTCCACACTTAGATTCCTTTCCAACGGTGCAAGATTCATCTTAATCGAAGTCCATATGAAGGAGTTATGCCTTTTGCAAGCTAACCTATCTAGTTGACCACCATGATACCATGTGGATTCCTTGTGATCTCTCATTTCTCACACATGAAATTAAAAGTTGGTTACGTGTGGAAATTCAAGGACATTTTAGAAGGTACAAAACCCTAACCCTAACCAAGAATCAATGAATGAAAAAAACCTAAAAATAACCCTATATGGCATAAGAAATAGCATCTACCCAAAATATGTGATTAGTGGAAAAGGGTCATGGAGGACACACACGATTTATGCATGACAAATAACAACTTATTTTTTAAGATGATCAACATCATCATTCGGATTGTACTCATCATAATTGTCATCATCACCATCATCACCATTCATTTCATTGCCATCATAATCATCGACAATGTCCTCATTGTCATTATCCTCCTCCTCATCATCATCATAATCGTCATCATCATTATCATTGTCATCGTTCTCCTCATTATCAACAACATTATCATCATCATCATAACCATCCTGAATATCATAATCATTATCCTCATTTTCATCTTCAACATCTGGGTGTAAAACTGGATGCAAAAGTGGATAAAAACATGGATGCAACAAAAGGATGCAACAAAAGTAGGTGCAAAAGTGGGCACATAATGGGGTGCACAAAAAATGGATGCAAAAGGTGATGCAAAAGTGGATGCAAAAAATTATGCAATCATGGAAGCAAAACATGATGAAAAAAGTGGCACAAAAGTGGATACAACCATTGATGTAAAATTGGATACAAAATTGGATGCAAAAGTGGATGCAACAAAAGTAGATGCAAAAGTAGTCGTAGCACCCAACGCAAAACCCAATGCAAAAGTGGATGCAAAAAGGAATGCAATAACCGATGTAAAATTGGATGCAAAAAAGATGAAAACGTGGATGTAAAAGTTGAATCAAAAGTGGGTGTAAAAGTAAGCGCAAAAATGGGTGGGAGTTGGGACGTGAAAAAAGTGGATGCAAACGTGGATGCAATAGTAGATGCAAAAAAAGACGTAAACATAGATGCAAAATGGGATGCAAAAAGGGATGAAAACGTGGGTGCAAAAGTGGACGAAAAAATGGATGCAAAAATAGTTGAAACAAAATGAGATGCAAAAATAGACTCAAAACAGGATGTAAACTTTGATGCAAAACTTGGCGCATGAAGGAATGCAAAAAAAGAAGCAGAAGTGGATGCAAAAGTGGATGTAAAAAATGATGCAAAATTGGATGAAAACAAGGGCGTAAAAGTTGAGGAAAACATGGGAGTTAAAGGGGGCGCAACAAGAGTAGATGTACAAACTAGGCGCAAAATTAGGTGCAAAGCTAGGCTCAAAACTTGTCACAAAACCTGATGCAAAACTTGGCGCATAACTAGGTGCAAAACCCGGCGCAAATTACACCACAATTTGCACCAGATTTAGAAAAAGGATGCAAAAAACACCTAAAATAGCACCAACCCGTGAAATTGCGCCATTTTGTCCAAAAAATGAAGAAAAATACACTGAAAGATGGTCTAGACGCAAAAAAGGATGCAAAAAGAGATGCTAAATCCAGTTTTTTGTTGTAGTGAATTGTGCTAAAACATGCTTTGTTGGAAAGAGGACGGAAAAGGCTACCTCAATACAATTTTTTAGAATAATAGGATTAGTACTTTTAGAGATACCATACAAACAATATCAGGAAATTCTGCAGAAGAAATTGAAGAAAACTAGGGCATTAGATATTTTGTAGTTCTGGTCACAGTTTTGGGAAAATGAGTATGTTGCTCATATTTCCTTGAGGAGGCACATATTTCTATCCAATCAAATCTTAAAGATTCCAATTTTTGAAAATTAAGATTTCTCTGACAAACCCTAGATCAGCCAATTATGGAACACCTCAAATCTATAAGATCTAAATTTTTGCTATTTACATTTGATGTTCTCAGTTCAAAAATGACTAATCACACCAAATTGATGCCAAGCTTGGTGAAGCTGGAAACTTCTGAGTATGGAAGTATAGGAAATATATGATCCTTGAATAAATTTACTTGGATCAGTATTTCAGTAAGAGAGGTCTAGGATCCAGAGGGAGATGTGGCTAAGAATATAGCTAAGAGAATCGTTGCAGATCATCTCATCCCCCATGTGTCATCCTTGAAGACACCAAAAGGAAGTGTTCATTTCTATGATGAAGCAATCGAAGAAGAACAAGATATTCTTATAACCACCTTGAATGGACTCCCAATATCATGTCATTCATTCATTCGAGGAATTTGTTCCATAGGAAGTGATTACCTCTAGTAGTCTCTAAGAAGAGTGCACAAAAGAAGAAGCTCGACTCATATTAAGAGAAATGAATATGGGAGCAACTAAAGATAAAGCTCTCACGATTCAAAGAATATGCCTCAAGCAATGAAGAATATAAAGGACTCAGTTCTTGAAGAACCTCTTATCGATATTATCATTTGGATAAGAAATGATGATGTCATGAATGAAGAAGATGATAAAGTCGAAGGTGCAAGAAGGAGTATACCCACAAAGAAAATAAAGATAAGTATTTGAACTATATTTTCCTATATATCTAGTTGTTTATATGACATTGTTTAGTTGTGAAATGTATTATGCATGATATAATAATGAACAGTATACTACTAATATGCATGTCATGGATAAGTATCCCATGGTGTTATGCAACACTCCATTGATACTTATCTAGAATGAAATCTCTTTTCTGATGTATTGGATTAGTGCACAATATTAATGATGTCATGGTAGAGATGGAAGAAATCTAGAAAGTTTCCATCAGATATGGATGAATGTTGTATTGGCTAAAACAGTTGCATGATTATATCTTTATGCATAAAGAATTTTCCATTATGAACATGCCTAATTAAATGTTTCTAACCATACAACCGGTGCATTTGACTTGTAGGAAAGATTGCGTACAATTTCCTACAAGAAAATAAGGATGAGACTTGTTCCTAAGAGCAAGTGATGACAGTTCAAGAAATAATCAAAAATGAAGAACAGTATGACAAGACTTTAAGAGGCCTCAGACACACTTTAGTTTCGTGACACTGTTGAGTGACATCATTGATGCAGAGCCTTTGAACTATGAAGAAGTATCCAAGAATAAAGGGTAGGAGAGTACCAATTCAAGAAGAATGATGTATAGGATGCGGTATCGAGACCTGAAGGGAAATATGTAGTGTCTTCCATATGGATCTACAATATCCAACATGCAATAAATGGAAACATCGTGGGATACAAGGAAAGATTCGTAGCATGAGGATGCTCATGGAAAGAAGGCATAGACTATGAAGAGACATTTGCAGCCACTGGAACATGAGACACGTGACAGGTAGACTCATGTGTGAAAATTAAAGAAGTCCTTGTACGAGCTTAGAAGGAACCCATGGGATAACACATACATGAGGAGCATGAATATCACCTAGAGTGATGAAGAACTTATCCTTTGCTACAAGGTTGAAGATGAAATCCTATAGAGGATGACAAGCTCAGAGATGGGTGCGAGAAGAACTTTTGAAAAGGTTCAAGATAGAGGATCTTGGTATCCAATGACCTGTTGGAAGGCAACAACCCTCTCAACTTTTTTTCTGCTTTGCTGAAAAAAACTGATAAGTTCTCTTTTATTATTTATCACAAAAATTATATAAGAGTTCCTTCTGAATCTTCGATTCCGAAGGTACTCTCAATAAAGGAAGAGTTAGAAGTCAAGATGGTAGTTTAGGAAACACTTTGAATTAAGCGAGTTCTTTTTTTTTTGCAGCTATTATATTCATTCTCATTATTCCATGATCATATATTATTAATATAAATGGATTGTTGCTTTACGTTATTTGGTAAGAAAGAATTAGCTTAAGTGATTCATAACCCTTGTATTTATTAAAATTTCTTTTAAATAGTTGGCTTCAAATATTTGAAATAGTGTTATTTATCAAACATTAATGTTCAAACATATATGTTAAGGTTGGCTAATTTTTATTATATAAAAACCTTTATATGTTTGTTGAACATTTTTTTTATCATTACAAACTGCTATAACTTATGTCTTATATAATGGGTAAATAAATAAAATTTTCCTTATATATACTTAAAATAGAAATATCTTGCCTTTATTTTTATGTTTCAAATTGTGATTAAAATCCTTTATATTATGCTTTTAATGATAAATAAAAATTGATTCTAATCTAAAGGGTTGGCTTGGTTTGATGTTTTCTAATCAACATTTATATGGTTTATGAATTCCTTATGTTAATTCTAATAATCATCAAGTTGATATTCCAAGTTGATATTATTGATGGACTTATATTGGAAGGATTTACTTGTTGTTATTATTGATGATATCGTTGATACACCATAATCAATTTTAAGCATGTGTTTTCATTCTGCTTAGATTGATGTTACATCTAACCTCCACGTATTAGACTTATCATAGAAAAGGTTAAGAGCTGGAAGGGAATGACTATGACACGAACTTATACATCCTTAAACCTATTGATTTTTACACCATGAATGGACAAGAACTTCAATGCAAAATCATTATTTATCATATGGTGATTTCTGTCGATTTTTTGGTCATCATTCTAGCATTGGGATTAAATTTGAAATCTCATAATCAGACACATGTAAGGTAGTGTGTTAATTTTGTCATTTCAGATTTATTCTCACAAATCTTTGAAAATCAAACAGGTACAAGGTTATCATTTTCAAATCTTAATTTTTATGATTTTATCCTTGAATTCATTTCGTTGGGAAAATAAATCCTGAAATCAGGTAATGGCTGCAAAAAAGCATTGCATAATGATTTGGTTAGCTTGGTGGTCTCATTTTTCAAAGAAATAGAATTTCGGAACTAGTTTCCATTAAACTATGGTTACTAAAATTATATTTAGGGTTTCATTTCTCATTTCAGATGAATTGGGCTATGATGTGGTATTTTACACTATTCCATTCACATGGATTCCAATACCATCTGTATTCATGCATCCCTTCATCCTAAACCCTAATCGAAATCTTTGCAAAGTGGAAATGGCACCTCTTAATCGCTTTGAGATTTCAGGCCCTGAGTTGGTTGAATCAAACCCATAAGTAGCCGCATTGTTTGAGAAGATATGTTGGGGTTCATTTTTTAAAGGTTTTAGCGGTCATCATGTAGAAATAACCAGACAATTTTCTTTGTCACTGAGGGATGATATAGCTCAAATTGGGGATTTTCAGCCAGTTTTGAATGGGGATATGATTGATAAAGCTACTAAGCTTCGTCAAGTTGGTGAGTGTTGGTTCAAAGGTTAGAAGGTCAATAAGAAGAAGTGTGAAATGTTTATCTTACCATTACCAGAGGGTTTGGATCTTGGAAGAGGTGTTTCTGTTAAATTTCTGAAACCACAATGGAAAGCCTGTTTTGAGATTTTAATCAGGTATGTTACCTATGATGGCCACTACTCTCATATACATTATATCATTTACGGTTGTTGATGGCCTTGAAAGGTAACAAAATAAATTTGCCTTTCTTTCTGCTTCAGTGTCTTAGGAAAATGGCACATACTGTACAAACCATTATTGGAGATATAAAACAAAGTCTATTTCATCATGGTCTTCTTAATATTTTATTTCAGTACTAGTTAAATCACATTGGTAGATCTTGGGATGGATTTTTGAATGCAAATAGTATTGGATTAATCGAGTATTGTCCTACTCTATGTCCAAAAACTTGTAGAAAACGTAAACGTTTTCCTCAAACTAAATCTATTTCTAAGTCAAAAGATGTTGAAATATCTAAATTGAGAATGTCGATAGAGAATAGTTCAGGGCATACAGCTACAATGGAAACCCTTCCTTCAAATTTTGAAACCCCTGTAGTCTTGGATTTATACAAGGATATTCATACTGTATCTTTGAATGCAAGGGAAAAATTGAAATTGTTAAACAAAGGAAAGGTAAAATTTGATGGTGAATCGAATTTATCAGAATTCCCCATTACAGGGATGAGTTTATGTATAATTACTAGAAGCATGAAATATTCCACTTCAAAAGCACTGGTTCATGTCCAAGATTTTCCATTCATAAAAATTTTAAGTGAGGAAGAGGATTATGGTTCAGTAGAAGTATTTTCACAGGAGTGTGAAGAAAAAATGGATAATCCGGTTGTATCTTTGAATAATGATTGTAATGAAAATCAATCGTCGGTTCTGCCAAATGATACCGAAATTAGAATAGGATCTTCCTTGGATAACGATCCTTCATCAGAGCAGATGTGGAGGAGTACCATGAAAACTATAAAATTAAAACAGCAAATTGAACAATTAAAAGGAAAACTGAAAAAAGCGGAATCAAATTCCATTGTATTGAAGGATGAAGTGCAGAACTTAAGGAATGAGTTATTAACTTGGATAAAACATTGATAGGATTTGAAGGAGAAAAAGGATAGGTTAAAAAGTTTGAGAAAATCCTGGATTATTGCTAACAGGAAGTTTTTGAAACAAGAAGAGCAACATAAAATGGAAAGTATAAAGTTAAAGGCGAAATTGTCTGAAGCTCATCGAGTTATCAAACTCGGCAGTGCACCTTAAAATTGTTATTACTGATGATTTTTTAGATAATAGAATAAGTAATTGGCATTCCCACAGAATCATAGATTCTGTAGTCATTGCATATCATTTAATTTAAATTGTTATTTCAGTTTTGATATTTATGATAAAACTCATGCATGGTTAATTGATTTTTCAGGTGTCATAGGGATCCTCGATTTTGATGGTGTTCTTTCTGTTTATTTTTCCAGCAAATGATGAAGTCGGTTCAAGTTTGAATGATTGAGATGCCAGATGTCAAACAACAATCACTATATGGACAAGTCGACATTCGTAGATGAGAAAGCATTGATCAATTTGACGGTTCAGATGCTAGGTGCACTAGTGAAGAGAATTATAATTAATGTCCCAGATTCTATATGTTCGATGCTTTAGGCTCAATAGTTTATTTTTAATTAGAGTTTCATAGAAATAGGAGGCAGGTATTGGTCCTTCTTATAAAACTATGAAAGACTGATTATAGAGGCGTCGATGGAGTATTGAAATAAAGACTTATTAGAAATATAATTACAGTGCCTAGTTTTAATTTCTTTACAGAAGTTTTATCTTCATGGAGGATTGTGACTAGAGTTATCAAACTGGTATCACTGCTTGTTACTCTTTTGAAAACCTAATATATATATATATATATATATTTCTATATATTGTTTTCTCACCATATATTTTTATGCAATTATACTATCTTATGATTGTATATATTATCCAAAATTATACTATGTTTGCACAATAGTGATGTTTGATTGAGAATATTATTGATTTTGGTTAATCAATATTTGTATTGATAATTGAAATTTGGTAATATAAACCTTTTATATTTATTTTTGATTTCATTTGTATTTTCCACAATGTTTTCATGAATAAATATCATCTTAATATTCAAATATTTTGTATTGAATATTAGTTATTAATTAATAGAACAACACAAAAAAAAAATTAAAAGTAGTTACCTATTTTAATTTTTTGTTGTTCTGCATATTCAACAAAGTGATTTTATGATAATGATTTAAATATTTTCATTTGATTTATTATTGCCTATCTCTTTGTTTATTTGAATCACTAATTGATAATTAATTTAGTTTTCCAAGTTGCTCTCAGCTGAGATAGGATAGCTAGTTAATTTTAAGTCTTAGCTTAGTTTATTTTAACAGTTGGTAAATATAATTAGATTAGTTTGATAAAATACTAAAATAGTATTTTAGTTAAAATATTTAAAACAAAACCCTAAAACTGGATACTTTCCTTAAGAAAGCATTTTTAGGATAAGTTAGACTTAAGAAAATAAACTCTAGGGTTTATTTTAAGCAGTAATAGAATTAGGATAAATTTTTACTGAATTTTTAAGTTCTCCTTAAGAGGATAAATTCAATTGGTAGAAAGACCATAACTTGCGAGATTTTACGATTTCAAACGCACTAGAAGCTGCATTAAGCAACTTGTGTGAGCTTAATCTCCTTAAGTTGGCCAAGTCAGAATATCCAGCCAACATGACCCTAGATGGATACAAAGAATATTAGTAGTAAGGGAATCCACTTGTCACTCCAGTACAGAATGTTTCAATACATAGATTGCAAAATGAAGAGGGAGAATTATGCTCTGCTTCAAAGAGAATGAATGCAGAAGATCCTGAGGTTCGACATGGTATGACGAGATGGACATATTATTGATGGCTCTAGGATTTACTAAGAGTAAAGAAAATTCCAACCTTTGCTTCAAGGTTAAAGGTGCAAGACCAGTGATTCTCTTGTTATATGTCAATGAATTTTTCCTAACTTGGAAAGAGGAACTCATTAAAGTTGCAAGAAGTAGAATTGCTTCCGAGTTCAAGATGAACGAATTGGGTATGATGCACTACTTTCTAGGCATGGAGGTGTGGAAGAGTGCACATGGAATCCCCCTTGGACAATGGAAGTATGCATTGGACATCCTAAATAGGTTCGAGATGATGGACTTGTTGTAGGTACAACATATCCCATGTTATTCAAAACACAGAAGGCCCAATTACACATACAAAGGTAACTATTTGAATTCCTTAAATCAATTTGAGGTCCCCATAATATTTATCATGGTTTCTTTGATTTAACTTAGTCAAATATTTGGAATTTATGCATGATTTGTGTGCTTTAGGCAAGTTGTGAAAGACCATATTTTGTAATAATTTGTTTCATCCTGCAACCCACATCCCACAATTGCGGAGTGCGGAATGCAAGAGCTTGAAGTTTATTCTTTGCGAGTTTTTCATCCCACAACCCGCATCCTGAAATTTGTGGGATGCCGAAGAATTTTTGTAAAGTAAAGTATGCCATCCCACAACCCGCAACCCAAAACCCACAAATTGTGGGATGCAGATTACGAGAGTAATTTGATCAAGTTATTTAGTTGTGTGATCCCACAACCCATAAATTGTGGGATGTGGATTGCGGAAAAGATTGAATAAAACTTCGGTGCTTTTGTCATCCCACATCCTGCTTCCCATAAGTGCAGAATGCGGATTACAGGATGGTTAATAAATTTAAATCTTGTGTTAAGATCTGGCATCCCATAAGGTTTGATCTTCATTGTCCATTTATTTTGACGCTGCGGTCCTAATTTGACCTATGGAAAATCTATATATAGGATGGATTTTATGATTTATTTACCATTTTTACTGCTACGAATTACTACGCTGCGTGAATATTTCTCTATGTTTTTACCAAGAAATTTCTTCATAGTCTAGATTTGATTACTGGTTGGTGTCTTATTCATTTCTTCATTCAAATTTATTACTGTAGTTAAATTTGAGTTAGCTTTGATATCTCACTTTGCGTTTTTTTTAAACAGAATTTTATTCAATTTCCAAGCATGGCTAGAACTACCCGCTACAAAAGCATCCAAAAGGATATGTTAACCAAGGACCCAAAATTTGGTATTTTTTCGGATACTAGTGGTAGAATCAGTGATGTTTACCAGATTGAATGGCCTAGGTTTTATGTGATTTTTGATAGCGACAACTTTTCTGATGTCCAAAACAACCAGTTGGCCTACCAACGAATCAAGGATTCTGGACTTCATTCCATCACTTCCAGACATACTATCCTCCCATACAATGACATGGTCAAATGTATCGTTGAACATGCAAACCCCAAGACTGTTCCTTTAACGATCGTATAGTGTCACAGTTAGCCAATTTCCATCCTGAGGTATTTACCAGGGCTTATGGCGTTAAACCAGCTAGGCATCTCCTCAACACAGAATTTCCTCAATCATCTAAGATGAGGTTCAATGAAATGAAATGTTAAAATATTGGATGCATGAACCTAGTAAATTCTCCCATAGAACCGATGACCTTTACCCCGTCACCTGGTTCAAAGAACCCTATTCCTTATTGTCAACCATGTTATGCAGATTATATGGCCTTCCAAATTGTTTTGTGTTCAAAGATGAATGGGATCTAGTAGCTCATCATGTTTAATAAACCGATGATTCATTCTCGTGGGCATCCATCTTGTCATTGGAACTCAAAACCACTATTGAAGACGACCAGAAGGCCACTGCCAGAAAGAAACCCAATCTCTTCTTATCAGCCTTCATTCTTGATGTATTTTTCACTAAGTTCCAATATCCCAATTTTGGATTGAACTGGACCTTACTGGCTCCCCTGGTGTCCGTTTATTATTCAGAATTGTGGGATACCAACTATGTAGCCAGATTTTATGATATATGTGGGCATTTCCTTCGCAGATTTTATTTTTTCAATATTCAAAAATGAAGCTCTTGCATTCTCAGCTAGAGCCAGAAATTTCATTTCTACGATGGGTGATTGGTACATTGGCGAGTCTTTTTCATACATTAGGATTTGGGGTGGCAACACTATTCACATGCTACCCAAGATTGTCCATGACAGGTTGGTCCTAGAATAAGTGGATTTTTAGTCTGTCACAGATGGGGTTTATAAGAAACTCATTGTCCCTAAGAAAAAGGGTTGGCCTAAATTCCCTTTGAACCTTGGATCGCTGGTTATCCCAACTTTAACTTGGACTATAGAACTGGGTGAACAGATTGTTTCCTTGAATCTCGATTATGTTAGAAAGAGAAGACATGCTCCGAAGGGATTCCTCAATGCTCACTTTAAGCAATACCATATCAAAATTTTGTATGGGCATGAGGAAATTCCCGATGATTCTATTTACCAGGGTATCAATACATTTTATAAATTCTTGGCGAAATTCAAAGACAAAGATGGGAAAAGGCACATCTTGCAGCATCAAAAGGAACTTAAAGATAGGATTTAGAGTTACAGGGAAATGCAAATGGACCTCTTGGAGAAGATGATAAAGGACAGAGAAGAAAAGGAATCCCAAGCAACAAAATTTCCATCAGTGGCAACCCTTCTAGATTGGGAAAAAGGAAAATGTCTGATGGAAAACATTCCTGAGGCAACAGTTTCTCAGCAAGTAAAATCCTTGATCAATAACTCAAAACAGGAAAAACATAAGCTATAAATGATGAATTCTATACTAGACACTCAGGCAGCTGCAGCTACTTAGACTGTTTTTGATATCCAGGTGACTTTTGTAGTTACTCAACCAAATGATGATCAAGAAATGGATGACCAAAATCCATTTAAAATACTTAAGATGCAGGTTTCTTCCACTCCAACCTCTACTATGAACTTGGATTATTCTAACTTAGAAGAAGAAGTAATAGACTCTGTACCTATCACTGAGTAAGTGGATCAATATTTGCAACCAATCACAGATCTGTTCAATGGTAATGGTAAGAAAAAAATTATACATGTCCATACAATTTTACAATTTAATTATGTTTCTAGCTCCTTGTCTTCAACCTTACTCTTTTCATCAATTCATACTTTGTCTACATTACCTATTAGAGCATCCCCATCACCTGCATTGTCTCAGCTATATGAGGCCTTAACCTCTACATTTATATCTATCACATCTTCTTCTGTGTAAACCCCCATGCTACAACCTGCCACTACAGGAGCAACAATTTTTAAGATTCCTCTACATATACCCTCGTTTATCTTTCTATCATCATCTAGTCTTGAAAATATCTTGATTCCTTCCTCACCATTCTCAACTATCAACATCTCATCCTCTGAAACTTCAACTCCACTCTTCTCTCCAACCATTAAGGTGCCTTTTGTTCATAACATTTTTTCTTCCACCAATCACATTACCATGCCCATGCCCCCTCCTACCATCACTCAGACATCCTCTTTGGTATCCATAGTGATGGGCACTTCTACATCCACTGAGCCAAGAGTTGAGTTTGATGAAGACATTGTCATATCTCTTGGGGATTATTATTATAGCAAGTCTGATAAAGTAGTGGCTAAAAAGGGAAAAAGGAAGACTAAGGATCAAAGTGGTATGGATGTATATGTCACTAATCAAATAGTCTAGACTTAGCAGTCCAGTGACCCACAGGTAGATGCAGGAGATACAACAGCTTCTTTAGGTTCATTCACAGGTGCCAACTTCCATGCTATTAACCCCTTGAATAGGGAATTTGATAGGTGAAAAGAAGAGATAATCAAGTTGAAGGAAGCGCTTGAAAATACTAGAAGGGAACATGAGTCTCATGTTCTTGGTCTTATGAAGACATCTGGAGACAAGTATAATGAGCTATAGGTCAATAGTGCTTCTCTTCAGGTTGAGCTACAAAATGAGAACACTGCAAATGTGACCTAAACACAAAAGATAGCCTTACTTGAAAAGAAGTGTGAATATGCAATTGCAAGTGCAGCTTCCTCTTCATTCTGTAGGTTTTCAAAAAAATAATTTAAAGAATTGGCTATCAAAACAAATCAAGATCATTATGATTTGATAACTGAATTGTTCCAGAATTTGAATGATATTTATGAAACACATATTTCTTTTGGTCAGATGTATGTTGTCCTTGAAGATCTGGTTAAAAAAAGAGAACAAGTATCCAAAGCTTATGATTATGTTTTAGATTGGAAAATATATCTGAAGGACAAGCCAGAAAATATTGTCATCCTCAACAGTTTTCAGCTAAAAAAGGTCAGAACTATACTAAGTGCTTGGCTTGACCTTAACGAAATGGTTGAAAATACTATCAAGAAAACACAGGAATTGTGTGGAAGAAGATGGTATGTCACTGATGGCATTATGGAGACATTGCATTTTCCCATAGTGGATCTTATTAAGAATGCTTGTCCACCCAAACTGATGATCGAGCAAGTTGAACGCCAATGGAATGAAGCAAAGGAGAAAATCCAGGGACATGATCATATCACCATTGAAGACGTGGATCATAGACAACCTTTGGTTATTGAGGGAAATATCCATATTTACATTTGCATATGGCATAAGTTAGCTAAAAATGAAATGGAGAATTATAAATGTTATGCTCAACTTGGGTTTGAATCAGCTAACTATCCCAACATTGAGGAATTGTTAGGGATTTGGAACAGATTCCAGGATTTCCTTCGATATTAGTTTTATTTAGATTTTTCGATCCCAATTTTATGGGAATCTACTTGTAATAATTATTTAAAGGGTGGGTTTCACATGTATTAGGGACTTTTGGAAGGGGAAAAATATGGACAAGATACTAGAGATACCTCTATTTACCTGAGGTTTTGTAATTTTTTGCAAACTTTAATTAATACAGTGATGATATTCTTTCATATCTCTTGTTTTTATTTGATTAAGTTTCCTTAACGAATTATGATTTTTCCTGTTACATATGGATCAATATTGTTGTTAGTCCTTTGCAATTAATGAGTGCATTTAATCACAACCTTGATTTCTCTCTGTTAGTGATTTATGAACTGAAAAAGTTTCAAATATTTTATTCTGTTGAAATATTTATCTATTTGTGCAAATGATTACACAATAAAATTAGATAACATATTTGTTGATTTTTCAATTAACATACTTAAACGCAGGTTGACCTTGAATGTGTTAATTTTCATTAATTGATTGTGAGTTAAATGATAAGTAAATGATCTTGTTTAAATTTTTGTTAATCTGAGTAAATACTTATCTATCTTACATCTCAGGTTGATTTTTGAAGAAAAAAAAATACCTCTCTTAGAACAGTGTAGATATAGATTAGATTTGCTTTTACAAATATATCACTTTTCCCTTTTATTTCCCTCATCAATCCATTTTTCCTTCCTTGGAAGACTGGCCCTGTTGGATCTAAATTCATTGACTTAGAGAGTGCCAGCAGAGGCCAAATATCCATGGGTTTTAACCACACCAAATAAATCGAGGATAGGGTAATACTTGTGTAGGATTGCCTGAAGCCTTTGGCTGGGTTTTCATCCCCTGTTGTGAGCCCTGGACACCTTTTTAGCTACATACACAACTGAAGCTTCAACAGGACTAGAAGCCCATGGCCACACCTATAACATCAAACCTAAAGCTATTGAGTGATGCTTCATCAGATTTGGTTGATGCCATGATGTATCGTCAGATGATTAGGTCATCAATGTACCTGACAAAAATGAGACCAAATATTTGCTTTGCTGTGAACAACCTGAGCCAGTTCCTGACGATTTCAAATCATGTAGTGAGGTACCTGAAGGGTATAGTTGAATGTGGGCTCAAGTTTGATACAAATCAAAAGAATACCCTACATGGTTATGTTGATTTGACTTGGTAGTTCCATTGAGAGGAAGAGAACTTTAGGGTGCTACTTCAGTATCGGATCAAGTGTGATCTCTTGGTTTAGCAGGAAGTAGTCCTATGTGGAACTGAGTATAGCCAAATAAGAACAGGACCAGTGAAGCTCCAGTTTGTGATCTATATCAAGATCTCTCAAAAGAGGGAGTTTTAGCATACCTAGTGAGACAGGTTGTCTAAGCATAAAATCCTAGAGAATATCGTAGGTTTCTTAGATGTAATCAGTCCTGTAGGTTGTCCTCGGATGTAATCAACCCTAGAAAATATCACATGTTATCCTTGGATGTAATCTGCCCTGACATGATTGTATGCTAGAGATGGCCAAAGTGAATTTTGAGTACTTGAGGGAGAAGCTTGGTGTTCTCCATATCAAGGTTCCTTCCAAGGGGAGGTGATGAGTCTATGAGCCTTTCTGACATGGTGGTATGCAGGGCCTCCCATGGTTAGATGTAAGTGTAGATCCTTTTTGACATGGTGGAAGGAGGGACCTCCCATGGTCAGATGTAAGTGTAGAGCCTTTCTGAAATGGTGGTAGGTGGGGCCTCCCATGGTCAGGTGTAAGTGCAAAGCCTTTTTGACATGGTGGTAGGTGGGGCCTCCCATGGTCATATGTAAGTGCATATCCTTTCTAACATGATTCCAGGTTGGGCCTCCCATGGTCAGATTTAAGTGTTGAGCCTTTAAGACATGGTGGCAGGCTGGGCCTCCCATTATCGGATGTAAGTGTTAATCATTTTTTACATGGTGGCAGGATAGGCCTCCCATGGTCGAATGTAAGTGTTGAACCTTCTCAAAATGGTGGCAGGATGGGCCTCCCATGGTTGGATGTAAGTGTTGAGTATTTCCGACATGGTGGCAGGATGGGACTCCCATGGTCGGATATACGTGTTGATCTTTTTTGACATGGTGGAAGGCTGGGCTTCCCATGGTCAGATGTAAGTGTTGGGTCATTCTGACATGGTGGCAAGCTAGGTGTTGGGCCTTTCCAACATGGTGGCAGGCTGGGCCTCCCATTGTCAGATATAAGTGTTGAGAACTACATCCAGCATGAGAAAGGGTTGGCTCTATAGGGGAAGTCCTTGCAGAGGAAAGGCACTACATATAGCATGAAAAAGGGTTGGCTCTTTTGATAAAGGCCTACATGGAGGCTAGGAATACATCCAGTACGAAAAAGGGTTGTATCTGTAGAAAATCCTATGATGAATAGAATTGAGAGATAACACCATTTGCTGGAGATAGTGGGAGCAGTGATTATGATGATGTTCCAACTTGATGAGGATCCATATTTGATGATGATCCAGCTTGATGATGATGGACAGTAATGAATACTTGTGCTGATGAACTATGTAAAAGAGAATACCTTCCTATTTAAGAGGGAGTGTTGATGTATTTCTAACTTAGGAATGTATTTACTTGTATATTTGATATTGTATTGCATTGTACCTCGATGGAGATGTTTGTTCCTCCAATCGAGAGAGTCATTAATATAATAGAGTCTAGTAAAGTCATTGAGGTTAACACTCCATTGTAAGTCAGGGAAACAGTCCCCACAATTGTGTTTAGGTTAAACCTCCATTGTAATTCATGGCAATAGTCCCCATAGTTGATGGGTATTAGGGTTATTAGACTCTATTATTGAGGTTGGCCCTATAGAGTAATTTTCAAATGGAAAAACTAGTATAAATAGAGAGTGAGACTCTCTATTTGAAACATACACTCACTCAACTGTAGAGCATTAGTGAGAGAGGAGGAGCTTGCACAAGTGAGAGAGAGAAAAAATGTCAGAGATCATCTTTGTGTTTTTGGGTTTTACTTTTTCTATTGGTGTGTATTCTATCTCTAAGGAAGTTGCAGGGTTTTTCCCTTTATGGTTTCCCCAAGGAAAAATATTTATGTCTCTTGTCTCTTGTGATTATTGTTGTGCATGTTATTCTCTTAGATAATACCCTATATCATATTGATTAAATGATAAAAATATAACATGTTGTAGGTGTTTTGAATCAAGGAAAGGGAAAGAAGAAGACCAAGTATTCAAATAAGCAAGAGAATAAGAACTAGGACAAGCCCAAATATTCTAATGGGTGTTCGAATCCTATCAGGGACAAAGGAAACAAGAAAGAGAAGACAAAATGCAATTATTGTCACAAAGGATGGCATCCAAAGAGTGCATGCATAAAGAAAACCATTGACATGATGGTGCAACTCATTGAGAATAAAAACATTCCTATTTCAGATGTCTCAAGAAAGAAAGAGGAAGTTTTGTATTATGAAACCAATGATAGATGTCATGCACTTGTTGTTGGATCTTCTAGCTCTTCCTCCTTCATCATAGATTCAGGTTCCTCAAGGAACATGTATTTTGTACAAGAATAATCCTCGTCCCTAAATACATACAATGGTCCATCCACCCTCATGGGTGATGACTCTTAGATCCCATCCAAAGGGATTGGATGGATCAATCTTGACAATGGGTACTTCAACAATATGTTGTATGTTCCTGCTATTGCAGCTAACCTTCTATTTGTCTATCAAATGACACATACAGGTTTGACAAAGAGAGTGACAATCACTGAAGATAATTTGTATATTTCATAAATTTATAAATGCCAAGTTGTTGTAGTGGGTATTACATATCATGAGTCAGGAATGTACAAGTTTTCACACTTTCTTCCTTACTCCTCATGGAATGCACTCCTATAACATTCCAATGACACCACCAAACTATGGCATGATAGGTTTGGAAACCTCAACTACATATATCTTCAAGCTTTGATAAAAGAGAACATGGTTGAATGACTTCCAAGCATCAAGTTTTCCAAAGGAACATGCAAGGGATGCATTATTGGGAAGCATGCAGAGCGCAAGTATGAAAAGGGGAAGGAAACAAGGGTTGTCCAAGAACTTGAATTGATCCATTCAGATATGATAGGACCTATTCCCACACCCTCTTATGGAAACTCAAAGTATGTCTTAACATTCATAGATGATTTCTCAAGGTATTGTTGGGTGTATTTTCTCAAGCAAAAATTTGAAGTGTTTGAGATATTCAAAGTTTTCAAATTTGTGGTTGAGAAATTGAGTGGGAAGAAGATAAAGGTATTAAGGAATAATAATGGAAAGGAATATGTCAATAAGAACCTACAGCAGATATGTGAATATAATGGCATTGAAATGCAACATTTAGTGTGTTACACACCACAACAAAATGGTGTGGTAGAGTGCAAGAATATAGCATTAAAGGAGATGGCCACATGCATGTTGGAGGATACGTATTTGTCACATAATCTATGGGATGAAGCCATAAATTTTTCTGAATAAGTTCAGAACAGAGTTACACACAAATTAATTGAATATAAAACTATATTTGAGGCTTAGAGAGGTCACAAGCCCAATGTTTCTTATTACAGGTTTTTTGGCTCAAAGGCTTGGGCTAGAATTCCTCCAGAGAAGAGAAAACCCTCAAAAAATAAAATAAAGGAGTCCATAATGGTTGGATATACTAAATATGAAAATGGGTACAAGCTTTTTTATCCCTCATCTTAGAAAAAATTCATTGAGAGAAGAGTATAATTCGAAGAAGAACCCATGTAAGAGGTCGAACTAGTCAAGGGGGATTAATCACACCCTCAACTCAATGATGATATAAGTAATGTTTATCTCTATAATTTTTATGATTCTAATATGGAATATGAATATTATTACACACATCCATATCATGACTCACCCATAAGGTTAAAATGGGATGAGAAAACCATACAAGCAGCTTGTGATCTTGTTGGAGATCTACTAGACTCTAGGAAGACTAGATATCAGTTTCATAATTCTTTCTCCACTTGTGATTAAAATATTCCATAGAGGTGTTTTATTATGGTTTCATCTAACCCACATTAAAATGAAAAGAATCACATGATACAAAATGGAAAACATCCATGCAAGAAGAGTTCAAGTCTTTGCAAGACAATGAAACTTGTGAGTTGGTTCCTCTACCTTCCAAAGGAAAACTAGTGCAATGTAAGTGAGTTTACAAAACCAATATGGATTCTGATGGTTCACATGTGAACTATAATGCTATTTTTGTTTCCAAATTATTCTCATAAGTCCATGTAGTGGAATATATAGATACATTTTCATCGGTTGCAAAGATGGACTATATTAGGCTAGTTTTGGCCATTGTTGCATCTAAGCGATCGGAGGTGCAACATATGGATGTGAAGAGTAATTTTAATCATGGTGAAATTTACGAATAGATTTATAGGAATAATAATAAATGTTTCACTCATAATCCTTCACTTGTTTTCATTTTGAATAATTCTCTCTATGGCCTCAAGCAAGCCCCTAGGGATTGGTATGTCAAGATGTACAACTTTATTCTCTCAGAAGGATTTGAATGATGAAAATATGATCCTAATGTGTATTTGAAGAATTTATATGACTCTATTCAGATAATTTTAATGTATGTTGATTTTATTTTGATCAGTGGAAGTTGCATTGCTGATATAGGATAAATCTATTCTTCATTGCACAATGTGTTTTCATTGACTGACCTTGGATTGTTGAAATGATTTCTTGGCTTGGAGATTGAACAATATGATCTAGGTATTAAGGTAAGAAAATAAAAGAATGATTCAGACCTATTATTTAATTTCAAAATGGTGTAAGGTAAATAATCCAAGTGTCCCTTCCTTTCGGGAGTAAAGCTAGGTAATTTTGGTTCACCTCCATTGGTGGGCAGCTCATTATATAGACAACTAGTTGGGATCTTGCTGTAACTCACACACTATAGACCTGATTTGGGTTATGCAGTAGGTGTTGTTACAAGGAATATGTAGGAGTCTCATGATATCCATTGGAATTCTTCTAAAAGGATCTTGCATTATTTACAAGGAACCAAACACTTCAGGATACACTATGTTTCTAGTTCTCCACTAGAACTAGTTGGATTTATTGATTTTGATTGGGATGGAGATTCCATTGACAGAAAGTCCACTTTAGTTTATGTATTCATGCTTTCAAATGATCCCATATCCTATTAAATGTTACATACCCATACCCCATTATCATGCGGAATTAAAAAATTCATCGAGAACCTTTACCGTTCATCGAGCATGGGTATGGTCGCAACCCAATTTTCAAAATTTCCAACACTATCACAACCCCTCCCATCTTCCATTGATTAGTTGAATGAAATACATCTTGATTTAGAAACAAATCAATGATGGACAATCATCCCATGAAGATCGACGGTGCAAAAACTTGAATTGCGGGATTAGGAATCATGGAAATCGTGACACCGCAATCCCACATCCCGCACCCCACATAGGAAAGGACCTTTGGAGAATGAAAACTATGGAAAGTCATAATTCTCTAGATAGACATCCTCCATCCCACATCCTGAACCCCACATCAAAACGGAACGTTGCAGAATGAAAATTGTGGAAAGTTGTAATTCTCCAAATAGACATCCTGCATTTCACATCCCACATCCTACATCCTACAAGTTGTGGAAAGGAAGTTATGGAAGGGAAAACTGCTGAAACAAAAATCTGTGAACTGACATCCTACATCTTGCATCCCATAGACTACAAAAATGGATATTTCTAGTAGGAAACTCAACTTTTAACTGAAAACTTAGATTCATCTGATCATTCAAGCCACTACCAATATGGCCAATCTACCCTGCAAATTAGTTCAAAATGAATTGAGGTAAAACATAAATACATGCATATAATTGAAGTTATTCAAAGGAATAATGCATCAATTCAACACAGCAACATGTTCATCACATTCCATCAAGAAATTACAATGAAAGAAATACAATTGTAGATAATTATATATAGACAAGAACACTTATCTTGAATAAAACTTGTCCCGGAACCAGTTATATTGTTGCAACGTTCCACCCAACCATATGCCAATGCGCTCATCAATCTCTCAGCGACGCCACCATCCTTGAGCTGGGCATGATTTCCTATAGGAATAAGGGAACACTAGAAAATTCATACATATCCAAGGGTGCAATAACACTTAGCCAAGCCAACATAGTTGGGTTTATTAGGCTGCAGGGTAAAACATTCCAACATATGGGTTTCATAGTCCACTCTACCAATCCATGTCACAGTTTGATATCACACACTGTTGTAAAGGAATGTTTGCTATGGCTAGGGTTTAATAGGACATCAACATACTGGGGTTGAAAGGTGGATTCAAATGGTTCTACAAGTATATATAAGCAAGTTTCAGATATTATAATGGTTCATACCTTAGCCAAATGAAGGTTGATCCAAGCAGCCCTTCAATCCTCTTCTTACTCCTCTTGCTCCTCTTGTTCCAAGAGACCTGCAAAATGAATTATACCTTCCTCAAACCAATATGACCACATATAAATTAATGATAATCAAAGAAACATGAAATAATAATCTAATTAACATCAACATATGATCATAAATAGAGATTCAATCATACATTGAACAATGATTTGCAAAGAAGAAGGACATCACATATTTATTAATCTTGAAAAAAGTTACAAATATACCTTCTCTTCAAGTTTGGCACCTCACAAAACCTTGATCTGGTTTTGTTGCTTCTCTTCTCCAAGGAACTCAGCCTCCAAACTCTGCAACACAAGGAGAATGCTTCTAAGGCAAAGGTGTGGGCAAAGAGAGCTTTGATTCCTCCAGCATAACAATGAAAAGATTCAATTATCCTTTCATGGAACTCCCTACCTCTATTTATATGCTTAATAAAGAGTTAGGGTTGAAGACAAAGTAGTTACAACTGAAGGAGTCAGTTGCATAACTACCCAAACTACCCGAATTTCAAAATACATATTTTTTTGACATTTTCAGGAGGCGTATATGGGTTGCAGAGACAACAGTCACATACACAAGGAGGTATACATGGGTTGCAATGCAGAAAGTCACATATTTAAGCCATATGTGACTATTATATACAACAACTCGCGCACGTATGTGGGTTTCCTTAAGGAAAGTCATGTACATATCAAAAACTCATTTTAAGGGTAGTTCTGGGCATTTTCAAACTTTGGTGTCTTCTGTAAAGTTTTAGCTAACAGAAATATATTTCCAACGGTGTAGAGATGAGGTAAAAAAAGTTACAAAACTAAAGATATGGGTCCTCCAAGTTAGGTGTTTTTTTAGTGACTTTCAATTTTTTCTCATGAAGTGTCGTTATGGAAGTGTCGACATGTGACAGAGTCATGGGAAAGTGGTCATTGGTAGAGACATGTCATTTTGAGCTATAACAGATGCCTCCTAATGTATGAGGTTAGAGGGGAAGACGATAGCTGAAATACATTATAAAGGAAACATCTAAGTATGGAGAGAGTAGAGAATCCAAGATCAAAAGGCTCGAACAAATGTACCTGAAAGAGAGATAAATTTTAGAAAAAACTGATCTCTGGGACATACAAGTCCATATACAAACCATCACCATAAAGATACAGGCAGAATCAACATATGTGTAACTAATGAAACTATCATGGTTGATCAATATGAAAAAAGGCGCCATATCAAATCTAAAGGAGTCATGGCCACAAATGAACAAGGTGGATCCATGCTCAACAATCGATCATAGCCACAAAAAGACAAGGTGGATCTATGTCTCAGTAAAATGTCATATAAAGTGTAATAAGGTATTGCACAGCTTGGGAAATAGCAAAATGACGATGCTACTGTCGACCCAAGGTATTCAATCCAAATCGCCCAAAAGGTACGAATCCTAACCATGTGAATAAAGGAGTTGAAATCGAACATGGAGGAAACCGTTTGATTATTGGTCAATAATGAGAACCATTAAAAAATGCGAGGGAAACCACCATTAATTAAAATGGTCCCTAAGGTACCTAGTACATTCTATCAAGTGTGAGTACAAAGACTTGAAGTCGAACACTTGAAGAATCCATCGAGTAGGAGACATTAAGGTATCCCCACTACCCAATAGTGAGGGAAATTTCCATTGATGACTACAATCCCCAAGGTACTGTCATAAAAATATAAATCTCATCCCCAGAGCAAGATGTGTTGCAGTAGATAGGAAGAGATCCATTGGAAGGAAAGCATTAAGTCATCCTTCATCATCCAACACGAGGTAAGTCAAAGATTAATTAGATCTAGAATTGGAACTAAATTTCACGACAAGAAACGTCGAAGACATGATGTAATGAACTTATACCGAGGAATGGCTGACACAAAAGGTCAAGGA
The DNA here is from genome assembly GCA_001517045.1 of Pseudotsuga menziesii. Taxonomy (NCBI): domain Eukaryota; kingdom Viridiplantae; phylum Streptophyta; class Pinopsida; order Pinales; family Pinaceae; genus Pseudotsuga; species Pseudotsuga menziesii. Next base: position 57,785 of record LPNX010145519.1, read on the forward strand.
AACTACACAATGGCCGACAAAGGTTTAATCCTTGAATAGTGAACATGACACAAAAGTGACTTAGGAAGCTTTTGACATAAAAGGACCAATGAAACAAATTTGCAATGTAGGAGACATTGACAGATTCCCCATATAATTGGAAAAGAGACCAACTAGAGGAGTAAGAAACTATGAATCAGGATAAGGCCAAAATACTAGGACCCAACTGTTGATAGAATCAAAACTGGTGCTTTGTTCAAGGAAACAAGACTCGCTAACATGATGTAAAATACATGTGAATGAACTTCCCTTCCCCTCTTTCTTGTAAAGGTTTAACGAGTCCAAGAAATCAAACCCGGGACCATCTTCATTTTTGGCAAGCTCAAAGAAAAGACAGAATAATTCTTGATAAAGCACTTACTTGTGGATTTTACGAGCCCAAACTAGTACATGCTCGATGGTGTTTTCATAGTTTAGAGAGTATGAAAACTCCAAAAAAGACTCCAGGGGGGTGCTTTTTCATACAATTTAGTCTCCTAAGGCTAAAAAAGTATAAAACATACCAAAGAAGAACTCTCTTAACTTTCGAAGAAGAAAAGGCACACCTTTTTCGTACTTAGTTAGGAAGGTCCGAAAAAGGTTAAATTACCACCTACCCAATGCTCCTTCAAAAGCAACATATATCCTAAGTTTTACGAGAGTGAAGGAAGGAAATATCACTCAGAAAGATCCATTTGATTATGAGAAATGGGGCTTACAACAGTAAACTCAATGCTTTGTTCTTTAGGGTTTAACGAGCATGAAAAAGACACAAAGTACACTCAGAATCTTTTTCATGTTTAGGTCTAGAGCACGAAAAGGAGAAAACTAAGCTCATACCAAAAGTTCTTTTTCCGTAATTTTAGTCCCTCGGGCCCGAAAAATTGATAAACCTATACCTGAGAATACTCTTCTCAATTCCAAATAAAAGAGAGTGTTCATTTCTTGTATTATTCCACATGGTCCAAGAAAGTGATAACCTACCACCAATGAGGATGCCCCTTCACATATTCTTAACGAGCCTGAATGGAAAATTTTACTTAGCAGTCGAGTCTATTTTGAGGAGTCATACATAGGCCTAAAGAAACTCAATATCTTTCCCGTGAAATTTTAATGAGTCTAGAAAATTCAACTCGTGACCTCCTTACTATTTTCAACGAGCTCAAAGGAGAGTGGAAAGAATGCTATTAATGCGAGGAGACAAGTGTCAGGGGCAAGCAAAACTAATTCCAAGCACGAGGAACAAACCTATGCATAATGCAAGGAACAAGAACAAGGTAAAGACACTCAGGGAACGTCTCCTCAAGGTAAAGGATGTCAAGTTGCAAAGGAAAAATGAGACAAGGCTTAGTGATGATGAGAACAAAGATGAGGGCTTATACAATGAGCTAAAGGCATGAAAGCCGGTATCAGGCTCATAAGCGCGAGTAGGGAACATGCAAATCTAGTTACAGCTTGAACAACAAAACAAGGCCAGTAAATAGTTGTGAATCCAACTAAAAATCATGTCTCCAAGAAACAACAGCATCAGAACCATATTCAGAAGAAAATTTCTAATGTAGGTCACTTTGGTAGAAACACATGCGACTTTTCTATATTCTATAAAAAATAAAGTCAAGGCCGAATCAATTGAATAAGATTCTATATCACCAAGGATCGAGGGTTTATAATCAGTAATATCAACCTCAGAAGGAGAGAAAAAATAAACAAGGGAGATAGAGTCTGCAGGAACAAACTCAGTATCACAGGAGTTGAAAAATTCATAGGAAAAATCAAACTCATCAGGATCACTGAATTTCTGTTCAAAGGAAGAGTCAAAAGACTCAACAAGACCAACATAGGAATAAAGGTTAGGCTTACTAAGAAAATCAAGGTTAGACTTAGTCACAACTGAACTAACATCCAATAGAAGATCAGACAGTATCAAAGACTCTAGGAAGACGTCATCCAAAATAAGGAGATCCTCTAACATAGAACACATGTCTAAGCTTTCAAATGGATCAATAGAGTGGAGAGCGAGCTCCATGTTCTGTATAGGATGACTCACCTGGTACTCTACTAGGACAAAGTCCCGAGAAGGTAAGCATGAAAACAAAGGCTTCTTCTCAATAGCAATTGAATGCAAAGGACATGAGGCCACATAGCTCACCTATGGCGGGGTAGTGTCTATAGAAACACTGGGAATCAATAAAGGGAAGACTTGGTCTCTAGTTGGGTCAGGAGACAGATCAAGAAAATCCAACTGATCGATAGTGATAGTTTCTTTGACATGATTAAAGTACATCACAAGAAAGAATGTTGACACCACATCTTGCATGGCATAGACATAATCACATCCAAGGAGCATATTGAAGTCCAAGGGGTCTTCTATCACCATGAAGTCAACTAATATGGTTTTCCCACCCAAAGTAAAAGGTGTTTCAGTAAGAATTCCCAAGGCTATACAAGTTCTTCTATCAAACACCAGTAATTGACTAGTAGTCGACACAAAGCTGGGAGATCCCATGCCTCACCAAGCATGAGCAGACAAGACAGTAACTGAGGCAACTTCATCAAAAATACAACGATCAATTGTGTATTGTTCAACTTTGACCTTTATCTAGAAAGGCATATCAGAAGGAAGATGCGGCTCAACTAAGCTATCCCAATCAAAGGAAGCAATTTGAGAGCTTGGTGGGGGTTGATCCGAAACGAGACCAGTGCCCCCTTGTTCAGTAAGTTTTGAACTAGCAGTGAATAAAATGTGACTAGTAGACACTTCACTCTCCAAAGGAAGAGTGGGATTGATTGACAATGAAATTGATTTAACCACTTCGTGAAAGTCACTGTCCAAAGGGAGAGTGGGGTTGATCAAAGATGACATTGGTTCAATCACATCAGGATCACTCTCTTAAAGAAGAGTGGGATCGACCAAAGATGAGATTGGTTTGACCACTTGATCAACCAAAGGTTGAGTATTTTTTTGAGAAACTATAGGTTGTTTAGGAGAAGGAAATTCTTGAGTCTCGGAACACACTCTTTACACCTTTGCGATAGCAGGGCACTAATGAGTAAGATGATCTCCCTCACATAGCTTACAAGGGAACTTAAGTTTGCACTTCAAACTACCCATTTTCTCAATGGTGTCAACATGACTAGCAGTGGCTGACTGTTTTCTCTCAGCATGACCTATAGAGGTTGAGATTTTTCCCCCAGCATGACCACCAGAGGCTAGGTGACTGGGTCCAACCTGACTAAGAGAGGTTGGTTGTTGAGAGAATTTAGGATGTTCAAAAACAATATGACCATGAAACCAAACTCTTCGCACCTTCACAATAGAAGGGAATTTATAAGTAAGGTGGTCTCCCTCACAAAGCTTACAAGGAAACTTGGGCTTTCTTTTTGAACGGTTAGTCTTTTCAACAATGTCAACATGACTCACAGTGGTTGGTGAATTGTCTTCAGCATGAACCATAGAGACTTAGAGACTTCCCTAGCATGACTTGCAGAGGCTGAGAGACTAGCTCCAAAATGACTTGCAGAGGTTGGATGAGCACCACCAGCATGAACAACAAAGGTTGAATGGTTAGGATCAACATTCTTTGCAGCAGTTGAGTGTGTGCCCCAGCATGAACTTTAGAGGCTGGGTGGATGGATCCAACATGACTTATAGAGGTTAGATGGGGAGGTTCAACTTGAACAACATAGGTTGAATGGGTGCCCTCAGCATCAAATACAGAGGCTGAGTGACTGTATCTGACGTGACCTGGAAAGTTTGGAAGGATCCCACCAGCATGATCAACAGAGGCTGGATGGTGAAGATCAACTTGAATTGCAGAGGTTGAGTGCTTAGATCCAACATGACCTATAGATTTTGGATAGGTGCCCCCAGCATGAAATGCAGAGGCTAGGTGGTGAGGTTCAACTTGACTTGCAGAGGTTGAATGGGTGCCCCCTTGCTTATGTGCCTTCTTCCTATTCCTCCTTCTTTTACTCCTTTTATACTATCAGTTACTAGTATCAATACTTTCACCACATGAAGTAGAAGGAGGAGGAGAATCAGCTACAGGTGAAGGGGAAGTAGTGCTTTGATGCCCTTGATATAAGGAGCTTACTTGAGAAGCACCAGGACCATTCAGGATAGTTGGACTGGAAAACAACCACACCGGTAGCCCTAGGGTGAATCCACGTAGATTCAGGGTGGCCATCAAGGGAACACCAACACTCCCCATGAGAGGAATAGTACAAGGAGTTCCCAGCATGGGGATCTCTTGGTTGGTGTTCAAAGGGGTGTTAGACATAGTTTCAAACAAGGAGACAAATTCTGAGGTCAATAGGAAACCAAAAGTACAAATCACACACTTGAAGGCAAACTAAGTACAAACAAACCACAGAGCACTCACTGAAATTCCTAAAGTCAAACAAACAAACATGTATAAGATATGCTTTCCAAAATAAAGCTGAAAAATAGTTACTTGGAATCCCTGTGGATGTTCTTAGGCACAAGCGGAGGAATCACCCACAGCCCTCCCACACCTTCTACCGGGGTTACCTTCCAATCCCGTCCAAGGTAAACTAGAAATAGCCTTCTGGTGTACTTGTGTATGAATCCTAGATGTCAAAGAGACTAAATGATACCTTAACTATATTGATAGTCTGGGGGGGTAGTCACAAGCTTGGTTCATATGCATGGGCATGGAAGCAAATCCTGAAACCATGTCTAAGACAGAATCCATAGATGCGTAAAACCCCTGGTCGATGCTTTGATAAGGAATCAGAGGGTTAGCTCCTCAGTCCAAGCCTCCACATGGCCTCATGCTTAACTCCTGTTTGAGAGGAGCTCCCCAGATACAATCAACATAGAAGAGTATTTACCTAGTGATTGGCCAACTACATCTGAATTTCAACACTTGTGGGGAGTTTAAACTCCCTATCCCACAAGTCTAGCCTAAGCTAGTTGGTGCATGACCCTATAAAAAAAATTACTAATAAATTTTAAATTCTATCGTTTATTTTAAGGGTTGTTTAAATTCAGAGGGTAAATGGCGTGAAACTTATGTGGTGTTTTGACTCAAAGTTGAAACAAAATGACTAAGCAAAGAGATATGAAATGAAAAAAAGCCAAAACTATTCTCTTTTTCTTTTTCAAATAGAAACTTGAAAGCCACAAAAGAACAAATTCATTTTATTTATTTTTTCAAAAATAATGAGATGCAGTGCATTAAAGACAAAACTCTAATCTACATGCATATTAAACAAGTATATGTTCTTTTTATTTTTATTTTATAAATGCAAAAGAAAAATAGCCTATCAACTAATGCAAGCAAGTAATGTAAGCAAAGCAAATAGGCAACTACTCTACACCCCACAAACAAACCCTAGGTTTCTCTAAAGTTGGATATGACCTCTCTTGGAAGGAAGGCTCACAAAAGTAAACAAGCCAAAAACTTTGGAATGAAGAGGCTGAGCAATAATACTAACATAAACAAAGGTCAAGAAGTCCCAAGTATCAATCTAAACCTACAAATAAAGGCTGCTCAGTACCTTGTCCAACAAGGTCAAGCCAAAGAAGGAGGTGGGAGGGAAGGCAACAAAAACAAGTTCAAAGACTTGAACAAGACTTACAAGATAGACAAAGAGCACTTAACAGAGATAAAACAACCTCTCAGGAGTCATGAACATGCAGAGGACCCTTGAAGACCCTACAAACACCCCTCAATTCACCTGAAAACCCTAAAAAATGATGAAAGAACACAAATTAAGATGCATACGAGGGTTTCCCTAAGGCAGGGCACATATGACACACAGGTTGCAATTAGTGCAAGTCGCATATACAACAAAGACACATGATTGCTTATCCTGAAAGTCGTATATGGATGACAAAAGGCACAAAAAGGATAAAAAACTGGCCTAGGAAGGTAGGAAAGGTGTTTCAACAAAATCAAAAGATGTTCCTAAATTGTAAGAAGGACCTAAAAACTTACAAAAGGCTGGAAGAAATACAGAGAAACTCCAAACAGAAAAGGATCTCCCTAGCGGAGTCGCTAGTTCTGTTGTAAAGGAATGTTTCCTATGGCTAGGGTTTAAGAGGACATCAACATACTCGAGTTGAAAGGCATTAGAGGAAATTTCACCTCAAAATGGGCCTCCTAAAAACACTTAATAAAATAATAGTTAAAATAATAAAATAATATTTATTAATTTTGGAGGAAGAAAAGAAAAAACTATTTTTTTGTTTGTATTTTCGACATATCTCCCCGTGTTTTTACTCAATTTTCGATCAAGAGAGCTCGTTGGATGCAGAATTAAATTCTGCATCCAACGAGTACCCACTCGGCATACTTTTGACGGACCATGCTACTCGAAAAACAAGAAATACCTGAAAAAATGTGATGATGATGTCATCATCATGTTTTTTCAGGTATTTCTTGTTTTCTGGGTAGCAGGTTCCATCAAAAGTATGCTGAGTGGGTACTCGTTGGATGCGGAATTTAATTCTGAATCCAACGAGCTCTCCTAATCAAAATTTGAGTAAGAAAATGGGGAGATATGTCGAAAATACAAACAAAAAAAGTAGTTTTTTAATGATACCTATCCCCAAATTTATATTAAAAAAGTGTTTAAGACCTATACGGTATTTCAAATTTAAAGAAATTTCATTGGCTAACACATGATGACATGGAATTTGAGTTAAAGTTAAAAGGCCCATTTTGAATTGAACTTTCCTCTAATGTGGTTGCAAATGGTTCTGCAAGTATATATATAAGCAAGTTTCAGAGATTAGAATGGTTCATACCTTATCCAAATGAAGGTTGATCCAAGTAGCCCTTTAATTGTCTTCTTACTCCTCTTGCTCCTCTTGCTCCAAGAGACTTGCAAAATGAATTATACCTTCCTCAAACCAATATGACCACATATAAATTAATGATAATTAAAGAAATATGAAATAATAACCTGATCAACATTAACATTTGATCATAAACAGAGATTCAATAATACATTGAACAATGATTTGGGAAGAAGAAAAACATTACATCTTTATTAATCCTGAAAACAAGTACAAATATACCTTTTATTCAAGTTCAGCACCTCACGAAACCTTGATCTGGTTCTGCTGCTTCTCTTCTTTAAGGAAATCAGCCTCCAAACTCTGCAACACAAGGAGAATGCTTCTAGGGAAAAGGTGTGGGCAAAGATAGCTCCAACTCCTCCAGCATAACAATGCAAAGATTCAAGTCTCCTCTCATGGATCTCCCTACCTCTATTTATATGCTTAATGAAGAGTTAGGGTCGAAGACAAAGTAGTTACAACTGAAGGAGTCAATTGCATAACTACCCAAACTACCCGAATTTCAAAATAGGTATTTTTTTTACATTTTCAGGAGGTGTATGTGGGTTGCAGAGACAACAGTCATGTACATGAGGAGGTATACATGGGTTGTAATGTATAAAGTTGTGTATTTAAGGCATGCACGATAGTTATATACATCAAATCACATATGTACGCGGGTTTCCTTAAGGAAAGTCGTGTACACATCAAAAACTCATTTTAAGGGTACTTCTGGGAATTTTCAGACTTTGGTGTCTTCTAGAAAGTTTTATCTAATATAAATATATTTCCAACAATGTAGAGATGATTTCAAATGAAGTTACAAAACTCAAGATATGGGTCCTCCAAGTTAGGTGTTTTTTCAATGACTTTCAATGATTTTTCATGAAGTGTCGTCATGCAAGTGTCAACATGCGACAAAATCATGGGAAAGTGGTCACATGCAGAGATGTGTCATTTTGAGCTATAACACACACTAAGCACAGTCAAGCCAACGTTAACCTTTAAGGACTAGTCAAGCCAACATATGGGTTTATCAGACTGTATATAGTCAAGCCATCTCACTGCTAGGTTTATCGGGCTAACTAGCCAATCCTACACTCACAGTTGGGTTTATTAGACTACCCAATCAATGGTTACTCACAAGGTCAAACACAACAAGACACATCCAAGCCAATAGGTGGGTTTATTAGGCTACCAGCCAAGCCATATCTCCAGTTGGGTTTAACAAGATTCTAACACAATGGGCATTAATAAATACTAAGCTAGTGATCTCATATACAGAGCTAAGAACACATTCACAATACCTATCTAGCCTAGCTTCCCCACTGCCTACACACCCAACAAAAGGAAGTGTCCCCTTCTCTCCTCCACAGTCCCTCAGTCTACACCTTCCCTTCTAGTTCTCTTCAGGATGTGCATAGCAGGTATACCAGCCACTCTTATCTTATCATGAGTTTCCACACTAGGTTTATCAAGCACATTCTACGTCTCTCCCATTCCTAAGTATTGTGCATAGTTCATACCCAAACTAGGGTGCACAACATAGCCACCACAGGGAGACTCCACAACTCAGGCTTACTTAGGAACACGAGTAACATGGTCTCATACACTATGTAGTTAAGATAACGCTGTAACACAACAATCACAGTCTTTCTAGGGAAAAATGCTCATAGAATGTGAAGGATACAGATAGAGGAAGAGCTCCGCTAATACCATAATGTCACTCACATGGAGAATGAATATGGTGAATGAATAAATGATCCAGAACCCCCTACAGCTCCCAAAATGTGAGAGTAAAACCAAAACGTGAATGTGTGAGTCAAACTAGCATACGGTTTTGGTGTTTTCTTGTCCATGCAAGCAAAACATGACATTCTTAAAACTGGGTGCTTTTCCCAATTCGAATTTTCCCATACTATTCCCCTTCCAAGCAATAACTACCTCAACCACATTCTGGCAGAAATAAATGGTTGGGAAGAAATACAAGAAAGAGGGTAGTTGATAGTTCTTATGGGTTCTCCCCATGACACATGGTTTTTCCCCAAACTGGATCAAGGTTAACATTCCCACCCCCTTATCCTTAGGAAAATCATGCGCCCATCTCATTATTCATTGCATTGACATAGCTAGCTATGGTTTTTTCATTAATTTGCATATTTACATGATGTTTACAAATGTGCTTGACTTAGCATAGAAACCATAGGAATCAACCATGATCGCCTATATACCAAAGATTAATCAGGGATAGGGCCTTGGCCTTGAGCTCCTTCTCATGATCCCATATAATATTTACATCATATACATTAATGAAACAGGGTCAAAACTAGGGTGTTACGTCCCCCCCCCCCTTTAATAGCATTGTCCTCAGTGCTTACAAAATTGAACAAAATGCTACATTGGTAACTCCCTCAGTGCTTTGCAGATTTGAACAAAAATGGATGTTCCAATCACATTGCATCCTCTACCTCCCATGTAGCCTCTTCAGGACCGTAGTGCTCCCACTGCACCTTTACTTGTCCTATGGCTCAGTTTCAGAGCATGGTGACCTTCCTATCGAGGACGCGCATTGGCTCGATTCGGAAATCTCCCTCAGGTTCCACCTGAATCAAATCCCAATTTATCACATGGTTAGGGTCATGTATATATTTCTTAAGCAAAGAAACATGAAAAAAATTATGAGCCCTAGTGGTAGCAGGAAATGCAAGTCTATATGCAACTGGCCCTATTGTTTCAAACACTTCGAACGATCCACAATATCTGGGTGACATCTTGGCACAACTTCCAAGCTTCAAGGGACTCTTATTTTCCCTCACTCTGAGGTAAACATGATCCCCAACACTGAACTCTCTGTTCACCCTATGCTTATTATCATAGCTTTTCTATCTGTCCTAGGCTTCTTTTAGATTGTTCCTGATCTTTACAACGTCCTGCTCCATCTCCTTAAGCAATTCTGTGCCAATCACAACCCTATTCACTAGATTACCCCAAGTCACTAGTGTCCTACACCTCCTTCCATACAAAGCTTCATATAGGCTCATCCCTAAGGATGCTTGATGTCCATTGTTATAAGAAAACTATAGCATGTGTAAATAGTCTTCCCACTTGGTTTGTTTTTCCATCACATACATGCGATCATGTCTTCAAGCACTTGATTTACCCTCTCTTTCTACCCATCAGTCTTAGGATGGTACACAGTGCTAAAGTTCAGCTTTGTACCCAAATATGCAAATAATCCCTTCCAAAAATTGGAAGTGAACTTAACATCTCTATTAGAGACTATTGCCTTAGGAAATCCATGCAATTTGAAAATCTCCTTCACGAAGATCTTTGCAATGTCATCAGTCTTATGTGTAGACTTAACCAGTATAAAATGTGGTTCCTTTGTCAACTTGTCCACCACAACCATGATGGAATCATGTTGTCTCCATGTCATTGGCAATCTTATAATGAAATCCATGGAAATAACTTCCCACTTCCATTCTGGAACTAGAAAATGTTGCAACAAACCTTCTAGGTGTTGATGCTCAGCCTTCACCTACTAACATTTCATGCACCTAGAAATGTATTCAGCCATTTCCTTTTTCATTCTTAGCCAAAAGTACTTCTTTCTAGTCGTAGCAATTATCTTTTGATATCCTGGGTGACAAGAATATGGAGCTTGATGGATCTCATCCGTAACAACTCTCCCCAAATCTTCTACATTTGGAATGTAAATTCTATTCTTTTAATTAAGAAGTCAATTTTCTTCCAATTTCTATCCCTCATACCTCTTCTCAATAATTTTCTGCTGCAATTTTTCCTTAACTTGCACATACAATCCATATTTAGCAACATGATTAACAATCTATTGCATCAACTTCGATTAGATAACACTAACGGATGCCACATGCATTTCTTGCACCTTCCTATTGAGTGCATCAACTACCTTATTCTCTTTCCCCTTTATTTGCTTGATCTCAAAATCAAACTCACATAAAAATTCCAGCCATCTAGCTTGCCTAGCATTCAGAGTAGGATGATCAATTAAATACTTTATACCACAATGGTTTGTCCTTAGCTCAAATCTTTTTCCCATCAAATAATGCCTCGACATTTTGAGAGCATGTACTATGGCTGCAAGTTCCAGATCATGAGTAGCATAGTTCTTCTCATGATCCTTAAACTTTCTGGACTCATAACATATCATGTGGTTGTCTTGCATAAGGACTCCTCCAATCCCTTGACCACATGCATCAATGCACACCACAAAATATTTTGTTGGGTTTGCAACTTTCAAAACCGGTGCACTTATGAGAAGATGCTTCAATTGCTAGAAGTTTTCTTCACACCTCACTGTCCATTCAAACTTTATGCCCTTCTTTTGCAAAGAAGTAATGGCATGTGCAACCTTGGAGAATCCTTCAATGAATCTCCTATAGTATCCTGCAAGTGCCATAAAATATCTTACATCTGTCACATTTCTTGGAGTAGGCCAATTCATAATGGATTCAATGTTGTTAGGGTCCAGAGATATACCCTCTTCTGAGATAATGTGGCCCAAGTACTGAATTCTATCTCTATAGAAGTCACACTTGCTTAGCTTTGCATAAAACCGATGCTCCCTAAGAAATTGTAATGTAAACCTCAAATGCTCTTAATTTTCTTCCTCATTATTAGAATAAAGAAGAATGTCATCAAGGAAAACAAGAACAAACTTGTCTAAAAATCTACTGAAGACACTATTCATAAGGCACATAAATGTCATTGGTGCATTTGTGAGACAAAATGGTACCACTACAAACTCATAATTCCCATACCTTATTCTGAAGGTTGTCTTATGTATGTCTTCATCCTTGATTCTCACCTGATGGTAACCCGACCTCAAGTCAATCTTGGAAAATACCCTTGCTCCTCTCATTTGATCAAAGAGGTCATCAATCCTAGGAAAATGATACTTGTTCTTTACTATGAATTTGTTCAGCTATCTGTAATCAATACACAATATGAGTGTACCATCTTTCTTATTTACAAACAAAACCGGTGGTCCCCAAGGAGACACACTTGGCCTGATATACTTTTTCTCCAACAGCTCTTGCAGTTGCATCTTCAGCTCTAACATTTCCAGCATACTCATTCTGTAAGGTGTCTTGGACACTAGTGCTGCTCCTGGAACAAGTTCAATCATGAAATCAATGTCCTTGTTTGGCGGAAGCCCTAGAATCTCATCAAGAAAAACATCCATGAATTCTAGTAATACATGGAAGTCCTCGAACCTGATAGTTTCATTCTTTGTTTCCTCCATAATATGAGCTGCATACAACTGGAAATCCTTCCTACAAAATTTCTTCAGCTGCATTGCTGAAATATGCCTCACAAAAATTACCTTTGGAATGCCTCTTACCACTCTCAAGTTCCCTTCTTCATCCATGCATTCAAAAGTATTATGGTAATAGTCAAGCTTTACCTTGTGAGCTTCTAACCAATCCATTCCACTGAGAACATCGTAGGAACCAAGGGGCAGAACATTCATATCTACACTAGTGACCAATCCATTCATCACCAATGGACAGTTCTCTAGCGCTTCACTAACATTTCTCTTAGTTCCAGTGGCTAGCTGAACTAACCACGATTTGTTATGCCTCACTTTCTTGAAAGAACAAATCTCCACTCCTCTAGGATTAATGTAACTATGAGTAGAACCAGGGTCAATCAAAATAGAAACATATTGATCAGCAATCTTAATTGCAACTTCAACCACAGTTGACTGGTGATATCCTTGGCAGTCCTCCAGTGCAACGTAAATCCTAGGGATGTCCCTTTCTACTTGACCCACTGTTTCTACCTCTTGAAGGTTGTAAGTTGGCTTTGCATTCTCATTCTCGAGTGGACAATACCAGTGCATGTGGGGTCCTCCACATCTCCAACATTAGAGTGGTTCTCTGATCTGCTATGGATTTCTTGGCTTTTCTTCAACCATTCTAGATGGTTTCTTTTCAACTTGGGATGGCTGCTTCTGTTGATTCTTGAAGTTAGAAGGTTTAAAACCCTTCTTGCCTTGGTCATATTTCTCATTCTTCTTGTCCTTCCCATTCTGCTTTGCTTGTAGAAATACTTAGCTTTCCTTATTGTTTCTTCCAGAGATCTAGGCTCATAAAAATCAATTCTATCTTTGTAAGACTAAGGCAATCCACTCAGGAAACGCTGGATTTTCACTTTCTCATGCTTAATGTACATGACATATCTCAACAGTTCTAGGAACTTGCTTGTGTACTCTTCCATGGTCTATTGTCCCAATATTAGCTCATGGAATTATTTGATATTGTCATCATAGTACCTGTCAGAGAGGTATTTCTGCTTGAAATACTTCTGGAACTATTTCCACACAATTTTCCTTTCATTAGTCTTCTTCACTTTCTTGCAATGCTCCCACCAAATGGATGCCATTCCAATCAAATTGAAGATGGCTACTCTAGCCTTCATATTTCTAGAATAATCCTGGACTTGGAAATAATTCCTCATCCCAAGAAGCCAAGCCTCCACTTCTTGATTGTTCTTTGTCTCACAATTGAAGGTAAGCATCCTTGCCTTCTTAAAATCATCTCGTGAGCTATTCCTATAACGTCTCCTTCTCTTTTATCCGTGAGATGAAGAGCTAGAATCCTCAGTGGATCCTTCTGAGTCAGGAGATCTACTAGAAGACATTCTTCTTCTTCTCATACTACTCTTACTTTCTTCTAGTTTTGGTAGACGTCATCCCAAGCTCATCCATCATTGGATGTCTGTCAAAATTTGCAACATGGAAGCATTCAGTTGATGTTCCTCTTCCTCAACTTTAATCAGGATTTTCATGGTGGCTTCAATGTCTCACGGTGTCTCTTGAAATATCCTTCCATTAGATTCTATATCATCATTACAAGCTTATACATTTTTTCCCATAGTGTCTTGCGCATGCTCGTAGGAATATCGTGCCACATATCTGTCATAGGTTCTCATGGTTGAGCCAAATCCAACTTTTCCAAAATGTACTATGACTCTGCAAAATGTGTTATCAAACATCATTTGTTAGACACATAATAATTCAAACTAAAAATCATTTACTTACTATCACCTGGCCTATCTAGGCCCAATGCTATAACCGATAGCTTTGGTTAACTGATTCTCGACCCATCTAGGCCTAATGCTACAACCTACAGCTATGATACCACAATGTAGTGCACTACAATTTAGTATCAGACGGTACTCTTGATTGATTTCTGGCCCATATAGGACCAATGCTACAACCCGTATCTCTGATACCACAATGTAGTGTACTGCATGTTGGTATCTGAGGGTACTCTTGATTCATTTTTGACCCATATAGGCCCAATGTTGCAACCCGAAGCTTTGATACCATAATGTAATGTACCCATACCCCATTATCATGCGGAATTAAAATTTTCATCGAGAACCTTTATTGTTCATTGAACATGGGGCATGGTCGTGACCCACTTCTCAACATTTCCAACATTTTCACGCCCCCTCCCATATTCCATTGATCAGTTTGACAACCCGTAGCCCTCATAAAAAATAGATCAATGGTGGAAAATCATCCCACAAAGATTGACAGTGCAGAAACTTGAATTGTAGGATTGGAAATTGTGGAAATCGTGACATCGCGATCCCGCATCCCGCATCCCGCACCCCACATCGAAAAGGACCGTTACGAAACGAAAAATGCAGAAAGCCATAATTATCCAAAAAGACATCCCATATTCTGCATTCAACATCCCACAAGTTGCAGAAAGGAAGTTTTGGAAGGGAAACCTGTGGAAACCAAAATCTGTGAACCTGCATCCCGCATCCCACCGACTGCAGAAATGGATATTTCTAGCAAGAAACTCAACTTTTCAACTGAAAAACTTGGATCAATCAGATCATTCATGCCATAACCAATATTACCAATCTACCCTGCAACTTAGTTCAAAATGAATTGAGGGAAAACATGCATAGATGGCTATAATTGCAGTTACTCAAAGGAACAATGCATCAATTCAACACAACAACATGTTCATCACATTCTATCAAGAAATTACAATGCAAGAAATATAATTGCAAAGAATTGTATATAGACGAGAACACTTATCTTGAATAGAACTAGTCCTGCAACCAACTATGTTTCTGCAACGTTCCACCCAACCATAGGCCAGTGCTCTCATCAATCTCTCAGTGACACCACCACCCCCGAGCTAGGCATGATTTCCTATAGGAATTTGGGAACACTAGCATACCCATACATAGCCAAGGGTGCATACTCATCCCAGTTGGGTTTATCAGGATGCAAGGTAAAACATTCCAACATATGGGTTTCACAGGCCACTCAGCCAAGACATCTCATAGTTGGATATCACACACTAAACACATTCAAGCCAACATTTACCTTTAAGGACCAATCAAGCCAACAGATGGGTTTATCAGACCGTATACAGTCAATCCATCTCACTATTGGGTTTATCAGGATAACTAGACAATCCAACAATCACAGTTGGGTTTATTATATTTTCCAGTCAAAGGTTACTCACAAGGTCAAACACAACAAGACACAACCAATCCAACATATGGGTTTATCAGGCAACCAACCAAGCCATCTCTCCCGTTGGGTTTGTTAGGCTTCTAAGACAATGGGTAGGAAGAACTTCTAAGCTAGTGATCTCATCTACAGAGCTAAGAACACCTTCATAATACCTATCTAGTATGGCTTCCCCACTACCTACACACCCAACACAAGGAAGTGTCCCCTTATCTGCTCCACAGTCCTTCAGTCTACACCTTCCTTTCCAGTGCTCTTCAATATGTGCATAGCAAGTATACCAACCAATCTTATCTTATCGTGAGGTTCCACACTATTTTTATCAAGCACATTCTATGTCTCTCCCATTCCTAATTCTTGTGCATAGTTTAGACCCGAACCAGGGTCTACAACACAACCACCATAGGGAGACTCCACAACTTAGGATTACTCGGGAACATGAGTAACAGGGTCTCATACACTCTGTAGTTAAGATAACACTGCAACACAACAATCAAAGTCTTTCCACAGAAAAACACTCATAGAAAGCAAAGGATACACACATAGGAAGAGCTCCGCTGATACCACAATGTCACCCGCATAAAGAAAAAATATGGTGAATGAATGAATGAGTCGAAACCCCCTGTAGCTCCCAAAACGTGAGAGTAAAACCAAAACGTGAATGCGTAAGTTAAACTGGCATATATTTCTTGTTTTTTCTTATCCATGCAAGCAAAACCTGACATTCCCAAAACTAGGTGCTCTACCTAATTCAAATTTTCACATACTCTTCCCCTTCCAAGCAAGAAATATCTCAACCACATTCTGGCAGAAATAAATGGTTGGGAAGAAAGACAAGAAAGAGGGTAGTTGAAATTTCTAATGGGTTCTCCCCATGACACATGGATTTTCCCCAAATTGGCTCAAGGTTAACATTCCCACCCCCTTACCCTTAGGAAAATCATGCCCCCATCTCATTATTCATTGCATTGACATATTTAGTTATGGGTTTTTCATTAATTTTCATATTTACATGAGGTTTACAAACATGCTTGACTTAGCATAGAAACCGTGGGCATCAACCATGATCACCTATATACCAAACATTAATCACTGACAGGGCCTTGGCCTTGAGCTCCTTATCATGATCCCATATAATATTTACATCATATACATTAATGCAACGGGTTCAAAACCGGGTTGTTACAGTAAATTAAGAAAAAAAGGACTATATCCATTTCATCAGTCGAGGTCGAGTACAGAGGAGCAGTGAATGCAACTGTGACAATGGGTGTGGTTGTAAGGAATTTTTGGAGAACTTGGTCTTACATTTGATTCACCCACTATAATTTGGTGTGGCAATCAAAATGAAATCAAGATATCCATACATCCATTACAAAGATAGAGGACCAAGAACATTGATATTCACATGCACTAAATGAGGAGGTTGGTGCATGATCAAGTGATATCATTGCAGTATTTCCCATCTGTAGAGAAAACTACTGGCATATTCACCAAGAGCTTCACATATAAGATATTCACCTATCCTAGGTTACTCGTTGGAGTGGGTGACATATGGTGATGACTGATATTCACTTTCATATTTTTCTCTATTTCCATTTTAGATGGGACTTTTTCTTTCTATGTGGTTTTCCTTCTTACCTTGGTTATATGGACAAATAAATTTTTGTAAGAGGTGACTTGAGCCCTAGTTTTCAAGGCCTCAAATTTTAATGTGGTTACACTAATTCAAGATTAAAGGGGGGTGTTATAACATCATACCAACTAGTACCATGGTAACATATCATCTAGGACATCCTTCAATTTTTTTCACTTATGTTGCATAGTCCAAACTTTGGTTATGTTGATTTCTTAAGATAATTGGTGGTTTTGGAACATTAATTACACCTAATACCCACATTTTGATCATTCAGGAGCATGAGAACCCTCATTAATGAGATTTTTCTCTATTGGGGCACTCCCATTCTTAAAAAATGGAACTAGTTTGACCAAAGGTGCCATGCATTGTATTTGAGTGTTTTTTTCTATTTTCGACCATTAAAAGCTTCCTAAAGCCACTCCCACTCACCCATGCACTCCAACATTCCTATCCTACCCTTATTTATGACCAAGAATTCTTCACCTACGTTCACATGGCCATTCATTAATGTTTGAGGTGGTTTGGGAGCTCATTAATCCACCTAGTGGGGTGTGAGGTCCAATCTAACCCTGCCACATGTATGCCATTGATTTTCCTCCAAAGGATAATGATTTTATCCTAATGTAATATAATAATGTTCCAGACATGTTTACATGTTGGACTGTAATAGAAAACTTAGTTATTTTTTCCATGTCTATGCGTTAATGTTTCTCTTTTACATTGTTTTTTCTATGTTTTGTCAAATTTTTTAGTTGTGAGGATTCTATTAGCTCCTATATCTTGTTGTGAATCAAAATTTCACATGCTCGAACCCTAAAAGGGACCAAAATATAGGTGCTTATGGATCTAAAATTTCATTCTCTAAAATTTTCTTTTGGTTTGTCCTACAAGCCCCAACAAAATTCCTAGTTTTACTTGTAAAATTTAACCACCTGACAACTAGTTCTCTTATTTTTTATCACATAGTAGTAATATTTAAAATTTCAAATCTGATTTAGACAAGGGATATTAAATAATTGGAAAATGATATATTATTTTTTAGAAACCAACAATTTAGGTATTGTAAGCTGACATCCATTGTATTGTAAACTGATATCTAAGTATTGGAATTTGATATATCAACTATTGGAAACCAATATTTGGAGTATTGGAAACTGATATTCATAATAAATCTATGTTGTCTTAGACTAAGATTAGTCCAAGTTTAATGAAATCGGGTTTTGATGCATGTAGCTATCGGTACTAGCACTTCGTATTTAAAGGATAGAATAAAAGAGAAAAATAATACAAATGAATTCTTTCGATAGGTAAAAGAAGATTTGAAGCAACAGGGAATAGCACATAAGTTTGAAGACTATAAACTGGAATATGTAATACTTAAGCATAAGAACATGGTCTACATTCCTAAATCGTAAAACGTAAAGAATTCAATTTTAAAAGAAATGCATGATGTACCATATGCAGGTCACTATGGTTATCAAAAGACAGTAGCAACAACTAGGAAGGATTATTACTAGCTATGAATGAAAAAGGAAATTGCATATTACATAGATGGATGCTTAGAATGTTAGAAAGTAAAATTTGAACATAGACACCGTATAGTTTTGTTAGAATATTTATAGATTCTATATTGGAAATGGGATGTAGGAAGTATGGATTTTATCATGAAATTACCTAGGACAAGGTCACAACATGATGCTCTTATGGTAGTGGTATACAAAGTAACTAAAGAAACTCACTTTATATGAGTTAAGGCTACACATAAAGCAACTGAAATGGAAAATATTTATATCAAAGAGGTATGCAAGATGGTATTCCAAAATTAATTGTGTCGGATAGGGATTCAAAATTCACAGGCCATTTTTGGAAAGTTTTGTTTAAAGGTTTTGGAATATATTTGAATATGAGTAATTTACACCATCCTCCTACCCATGGACACAAAAAAAGGATTAATCAGGTTTTGGAAGATATGATTATAATGTACGTAATGGATTAGGCTACTAAATTGGAAATTTATTTTCATCTTGTGGAGTTTTCTTATAACAATGGTTATCATGCTTCTTTGAAACTAAGTCCATTTGAATCAATTTATGGAAGAAAATGCAACACGCCTATTAGTCGGGACACTCCGATAGAAAAAGTTATTATTGGGCCAACATTATTAAAGGAAATTGAAGATTAGATGGTTAGGGTTAAATAGAATTTGAAAACAACATTGAATAGATAGAAATGTTATGCAAATCAAAATAGGATTTATAGATAGTTTTGTGTTGGGGATCATCTGTTTTTGAAAGTGAAACAAAAAAAAAAGTACTTTAAATGTGGGGAATTGTTCTAAACTTGCAACTAGATATTGTGGTCCCTTTGAGATTTTGGAAAATATAGGACTCGTTTCTTATGAACTAGATTTTACTCCTAGCATAAAAGTGAATAATGTGTTTCATGTCTCTTTATTAAAAAAGTATGTGCATGACCATAGAAATATAATTGACTGGAATATGACACATATAAATTGTAGAGTATATGTTTTTTTTTTACATTAGATGATGATGAATATGATGTGATATATTATTTTTTAGATTATTTAAATACTGACATATGATCCTTATTATCATGATGGTATATAAATGACTTCATGTTGACATGTATACATGATGTTGATTATGTTTTGTATACGTATTTGATATTACTAGGTGGTGTTGGAAGGATACTTTTCGGTAGAGTCAGTTGCCATTGTAGGAAAGAAAACCATGCTTCTCTAGAATACATAAATCCATTAGGTTAAGGTTTAGTGGAGCCACTATATTCCCGAGGATGTGAGCTGGGAATTGGAAGATGTGGTGATGGAGGAATACCCTCATCTGTTTTGAGATTGTGTAGCCAGTATATGTATGCATTAAAGATGATGCATGGTTTAAAGAGGTATGGACTTAATACCCTATGGTTTATCTCATGGACATATTATTATTGTTGTTATGTTGGCCATAGTGGCCCAAGGTCCCTAGACTATGGTTTGCACATTATTATTATTTTTATTATGTTGAACTTATAAAATAATTAAAAAATAAAAACAATTGGATGATCAATGCCATGAAAGAGAGTATGAGCAACCATGATGTTACAAGAAATGGGTTGTGAAAAAGTGTTTACCTATGTGTGTTGATCCTATTTTCATTTTGTACACCCTTCTTATGTACTCACTTGACCCTCTTGGTTATGCACTGTCATGTGTTCTGTTACTCCTTGGTTTTATTTACCTTGAGATTAATTTTTATTTGAAAATAGGAGTCCCTCTCTCACCTAGCGTTCCCTCATGATATGGATTAGTGTGCCTCTTGGTGTGTCCACTTTATGTGTAACTCGTATTTTCTATTTTTGGAATGTGACTCTCATGCTTCTGTCCCTCTCTCTTTGTACCAATTCAAATTGCTCATGAAGGAATTTTGTTTTCTTGTGTTGGAAGTCACTCTTGTGTGTTGGTTCATGCTTTTTCTCTCATGCATTTTCTTGGAACTTGTGTTTTGATTTTACTTCTCTTGGTATGAGATAATTGTTGAGATTGTGCCCAAGCTAAGTTACTCTAGAGCCATTGGAATTTCCTTTTGTTGGAAGTGATACTCTCAATTGGGTTGTGGTTGGAATTATTTTCTTGAAAGAATTTGTTCTTGAGTGCTTCCTTACTTGTGGAATCATGGTTCCGGATCGGGTGACCATTGTTGTTATAAATATAAATAAACATTAATTATGTATAATATAAATAAAATATATAAATCTTAATCTTAATAGCACATAAATAGTTATTAGTAAACTATTCTAAAAGGACATATCCTTTCATGTATGGTATCCAAAGTTCCTTTATGATATATATATATATATATATATAAAGTGATACTCTCAATTGGGTTGTGGTTGGAATTATTTTCTTGAAAGAATTTGTCGTTGAGTGCTCCCTTACTTGTGGAATCATGATTCCAGATTGGGTGACAATTGTTGTTATAAATATAAATAAACATTAATTATGTATAATATAAATAAAATATATAAATCTTAATCTTAATAACACATAAATAGTTATTAGTAAACTATTCTAAAAGGACATATCCTTTCATGTATGGTATCCAAAGTTCCTTTATGATATATATATATATATATATATATATATATATATATATNGTTATTTTCCATTGGCTGAATATTCACTTGAGTAATCCTTGATAATACTCGAATACATATATTACATTGGTATTACAGCGATATGGCCCTTGGCCATTATTTACTCTTTGTGTAATTTATCTTTTAACCATTATCCTAGGGTTTCCCTAAAAGTGTAGTCTTTTAACAAGATAATAAATAGAAGAGGTGAGACAATAAAAGGAAGAAGAACAACAAAAAAGTAACACAACGTTTATAAAAAAAATACATGTTGTTTTATAAATAATTCATAGAATAAAAAATGTAAAAAGAATAAGGAGAAGAAGAAGAAAAGAGAGAAAAAAAACATTGTATTATGAAACCACACTTGTTTTTCTTATTTGAAAAAACCATTACAATAATCAAAATTGGTTTTATGATAAAGGAAAAAGAATTAAATTATAGAGGAAAGGATCAACTATATTTTTAGATTGACAAAGATTAAATTTCTTTACAAGTCCATTTAAGAAAATATCTTATAAAGGTGAGCCCCAAGGCTTAATATTTCCTTTTTATAAAAGGTACTCCCTAATTTTTGAAAGTGGGTGGGGAGGGTAACATTCCTTCTCCCCAACCAACTAATCTACACATAATCCACAAAGAAGTTTTAAGAATAATTAAGTAAAAGGGTCAAAGTAATATATAAATACTTCATTGTATTCTCACAGTTGTGATGATTATTATTGAAGAAAAAGAAGACACCAGAAGTCGTGAATTATGGAGATTGCAAAATCAGAATTGTAGCCACAATTACAAGTAGTATAGGTCGAACTAGACCATTACAAAATGAACAATAAACATCTACAATTTGTGGTTAAGAAGAATAATATTTTTAGGGAATTAACCAAATAGTAGAATAGTGACTTAACTGCTCAAATTGATAGATTAAGTGACAACAAAGAAAAAAATAAAGAAATATCTTTCCTAAAGTATCAAAATCGAAGGTTGGAGAGAGCTAATGAAGAATTAAAAAAAATATTGTCAGATAAGGACGAAGAAATGTCACATTTAAAAAGTCACAATAAAAAACTTGAACACAATATCAGAAAGTCAAAGAATGACAAAGAATCACCTTATAGAAGCAATGTACTTAGAAGAAGAAATAAAGTGTATAAGAAATCTCATCATGGACAAATATAATGAATTGGTGCAAGTCAAGAGGAAGTTAGAAAGTCAAGAATTATAGATATATCAACATCAACAAGACATGAAAGAACTCTAGCATAAATACGATGACATTAAAAATCCACACAAGTTGAAAACTACGAAAATCAATAATATGTTATCAACCAATACTAAATGAGTATTTCGACTCAAACCATAACAAACTTCTAGTTACAAAAAAAATTATTCGAAATTCGGAGTGATTTAATGCAGATGTTGAAGTGAAAATATTCAAAAAGATAGAAGAAAACCATTTCCTAAGAATTCTTAATCAAGAACTAGAGGAAGAAATTAAGAATCTAAAAGGTAATGTGTATACTACCGCAAATGAAATCCAAGACGTCACCCTATCATGGAAGTGCAACACTCTGAAAAAATAAAATTAGGATGCATCAATCCTTTTTCATTTCAGAATTTATGCTCAGCACTTACCAACTCATATCATCATGTAGCCACAATTATGACAAAGTATACACCAAAGACAAAAGTAAAAGCGAGGAAGATTGTTCAATAGTGATTTGAGGACAAAGCATATTCGAAGAGGAAGGAAATGTTATCAATAAAAATAAATATTAATTATGTATAATATAAATAAATTACAAGAATGAATGTGATATAAGTAAAATATATAAATGTTAATCTTAATAACACATAAATAGTTGTTAGTAAACTATTCTAACAGTACACGTCCTTTCATTGATGGTATCCAAAGTGCCTTTACAATTAATATATGTATGGCACTCACTTTGTAAACTTTCATCATCATTCATATTCAATATTCATTTTACATTTTCAATATGGAGTTAATTTCCATTGGTTGATTATTCACGTGAGAAATCCTTGAAAATACCCAGATACAGATACAGATATTCATATTTACTCCTATATAATTATCCAACATGGAGCTATTTTATGTTGGAATATTCAAATGATATATATTTTGATAATATCCGGATACATATATTACAATTGCAAAGATAGTTTTGTCTTGCATTATGTCTATAGCTGGGTGGAACATGGCGATCAATTCCGGTTGCATATTGGGAAAAGATAAGTGATTTATCTCATGTTTATTTAATTTATTTGGCTATGATATGATTTATTTACGGATTCACATGAAATTTTTGATGAAATGTAGAATCTATTTGTGGAATAAATTTCTCATACATTTCAATCTATTTATGCAAGTAAATTTAGTGAAGGAATTGGAAACTAGTTTTGGGGATTTTGTGCACAAATTGTTTGACAAAATGATTCTTTGGAATATATGCTACATAACTGATATTTATTACCATTTTCATTATATAATGTTTATTTTTATTGTAAAATATCCTCAAAATGGTTTAAGAAACTTCTTTTTGATACTTATACATTTTATTTGAAAACTAGTTCTTCGATTGGATTGTTTTACATAGTTTGGAGACTTGGAACGTGAAGTGTTTATAAGAACAACTGAGTTTTATTTTTATTCTTATGTATGAAAAATCAACTTTTTAATGTGTGTGATAATGTTAGGGTAAATATTCTTGATAGTGGTTGGGAAATGTCTTTTGAAATTTTAGATCAATTTCCAATTTCTAGCTCCATGAATGGAAATATTTTTAGTATATTTGTGACTTTGCATATGAATTGTTTCATGAAATGTTAGAATGAGATATACCTATATTATTAATGATAAAACATGTTATTTATATTTTTAATGGTATTTGAATGGTTCTATGATTTGTGGATTTAATTATTCTAGCAATTCCTAGAATTACTAGTCAATTTGGATAAGTAGAATTAGCTAGTTTTGTGAGTTATTTAATGGAATTTATATGAGTTGAAAGATACATCCATATGAATATAGGTTACCCATGCTATTTTTTCCATGATATATAGTATTAATATATTATTTTTATTTGGAATTTGGAAAGTTAAATTGGAAACTAGATTAATTGCAGTGAAAATTGATAAATAGTTGTGGATTCAAATCTTTGTTTTCATTAAAACAAAATGCTACAGCCATGTTTTCTATTTATAACATGTTATTGTGTTGTATTTGGATACTTATTATGTGTGATACTTTATTTATGGATGCATTTCATTTTGGTTTAGTTATTTAGACTCAATTCATTGTAGTGAAAGTTAACTAGTTTCATTGGAATTGATGGAAAAGATTACGTTATGTTTGATTTGGAATGATCTACAAATAAAAAATTATTTGGTTGTATTTACATGTAATTATATTTTATTAATCCATTGGTATTGATAATCAATGGTTATTTTTTAAATAATTGGATTTGTGATAAGTATCATCTTTTTTGCACTAAATGGTGTTAAGTGTCGTAATAAACACCTTAATTACTAGGTAAGTGTGAATAAGAATAATTAGTCTTTAGAAGTGGTTATCATCTATGATATGGATTTTATTAAAGGTTTTATTATGTCATATTATGTTAAGAAACTTTTCCACCCCTTAAATAATTTGTTGGAATAATTATTAAATGTATTTTATTTATTGGTAAATATTAAAGGGATTTTGTCGAAATTAAATCATGAAAAATAAAATAAATTATTTGTTTGAATAATACGATGTGATAAAAATATCCAATCATCCTTAGAGAGATAATTATATGTCCTTCATACCCTTTGATATCCTTGGGGGACAATACTCCAAGCATATGATTAATAGAGATGGTCAATAACTATCTAGAAACTTATTTGCGATGTTTTTTAGTGGACTTACAAGGCCAATGGATTTAGAGGGTAACACCTGAATAATGGTGGTATAATATCACCTATCATGGTTCTAAAAAAATTTCACCCTTTAAATATATTTATGGAGAAAAAATCCCTTGATCACTTCATGTATATTGAGAACACCAAAGTTCTAGGAAGTGTATTGCACACCTAGAACCATAGAAACAATCCTTAGTAAACTTACAATAATTTTGTTTTGGATCAAAATTGAATGAACCAAAGTTATATCAACAGCCCCCAAAATTTTGTATTTAAGAAGGGAATCAAGTTTTTATTTGTCTCTGTCCATAAAAGAAGACATCTCTAAAAGACACAAGACACCAAAATCTAGTGCAAAATTTATGTGGACCCCATCAAATACTCTAACTTATTCAACAAGTTACACAAAGATTGCCTCTCCTAGCCACTCCAGGGACCAACTAATGCTTTCAAATATATTATTTGAAGAAGGTAGAGGGGTTTACTTTTCATGTATAAGCCAAGCTTCCTATACTATATGAAGAAGGATCCATTTGGTTATAGTTGGAGGTAGTACTAGACACAACAAAGTGTTAACTATGTAAAAAATTATTTAGGAAATCCAAATATAGGAGAATGATATATAGTGCTAAGATACCACTTGGAAAAAAATGGTTTATATTAGTTTCCAAACCTCCAAGTTGAGTACAATGCTTATTTTGAAGGAAGAGGGCATGTCAGGATCCCATCCTAACATCACTACTTTGGCGTACTTAGGAGTTACAATATTAATGTATGTGGTAATATTCTTTGACTAAGGCCTATTACATAGTTGGTGTGTGTTCACTTAATTTATATTGGTCATATTTATAAATAACGACCACTGGGTAGTTGGTACTCATTAATGATTGTACTGCGCGTAGTTAGGGATTTTTCAGTGAGAAACTATCTATAGAGGTAAAAGGATATGTAATTTTTTGTCAAGTATCTTAGTTGTATTTAATTTCTTAATATTCATAGGTTGACCCCTTGAAGATACCTACAATATAATATTTTTGTAATCTACAAGTTCAACACTCTTGTTTCTCATATTTTATTTTTGACAGATTATATTTCTTCTAGTATTGTTCATAATTTATTGTTTAAAGTTAATTAAGTACACAACACTAGACTAGTAATATTGTTCACATTATGTTTATGGTGTTATAGAAGAATTCCATTCTATGCCATCACTACTTAATCGTATTCACATTCTTGAACTAAAGTATTCAATAGTGCTCCTACACCATTTGGTGGAAATTTTGTATATATACATATTTTTTTTAGAAAATAAATCTTTAGAGAAAATCCCTCTCTTTTTCCTAACCAATTCTTGATATAGCTATATTGTTTAACAAAGCTATTAAATGTTTATGGATTTCCATTAAAATAAACATGCATATGAAAAGAGTGAAACATGATATAATTTTATCGATGTTTTTTTTAAATGCCATTATGCATAAAGAAGAACCCAATCACAACATAAAGTTTGTATATTGCAAACTAATTTGCTCTTATCGACATATATGCATCATTATAGCCCAAGATCTTAGATTAACTAGTTCTTTCCGATGTTGTTATTTATTTATCTAGTTTTGTACTAATAGGTGCTCAGGCTTGAACCCCTGAATCCCACTCCCCAAACTTAGGTGCACAACTATACATCAATAGGTTGGTGCCATCCATGAATGTGGGAAATTGTTATGTTTATTTTCCTATGAGGTTTTCCTTTGGAAAGAAATATGTGCATCATAATACACAAATAGTGTAAATGTGTCTTCTCTTGTGGAAATATGTGCACTATAATACACCAATAACATGTTACAAATATTTAAAGAAAGATTTTAGATAGAAAAATAATTTAGATAGAAAATATAGGAGGTGGTTAGAACTAAGGATTATAAGTAATGCCTCTAGAGATTTGTATAGAAGAAAATATAGAACACAAATTTATCATGGAAGACCAAAGGGGTGTTTACCTATGTGTGTTGATCCTATTTTGATTTTGTACTCACTTGGCCCTCTTGGTTATGCACCGTCATGTGTTATGTTACTCCTTGGTTTTATTTACCTTGAGATTAATTTTTATTTGAGGATAGAGTCCCTCTCTCACCTAGCGCGCCCTCATGAGATGGATTAGTGTGCCTCTTGGTGTATCCACTTGATGTGTAACTCCTATTTTCTATTTATGGAATGTGACTGCCATGCTTGTGTCTCTCTCTCTCTATCCCAATTGAAATTGCTCATGAAGGAATTTGATTTTCTTGAGTTGGAAGTCACTCTTGTGTGTTGGTTCATGTTTTTTCTCCCATGCTTGTGTTTGGAACTTGTGTTTTAATTTTACTCCTCTTGGTATGAGATCATTGTTGATATTATGCCCCATATAAGTTACGATGGAGCCATTGGAATTTCCCTGGATTGGAAGTGATACTCTCAATTGGGTTGTGGTTGGAGTATTGTCATGGAGCCACTAGAGTTGGCCTGGAGTGGAAGTAGAAGTCATACTTTCCATTGGGTTGTGGTTGGACTTATTTTGTTGAAAGAATTTGTCATTGAGTGCTCCCTTACTTGTGGAATCATGGTTCTAGATTGAGGGTGACCATTGTTGTTATAAATATAAATAAACATTAATTATGTATAATATAAATAAAATATAATAATTAATGTAATATACATAAAATATATAAATCTTAATCTTAATAACACATAAATAGTTATTAGTAAACTATTCTAAAAGGACACATCATTTCATGTATGGTATCCAAAGTTCCTTTATGATATATATATATATATATATAGCACTCATTTCATCATTGTTCATCTTGAATAATCATTTTATATTTTCAATATGGAGTTATTTTCCATTGGTTGATTATTCACTTGAGTAATCCTTGATAATACATGGATACAGTTATTACATTGGTATTAGAGTGATCCGGCCCTTGGCCATTATTTACTCTTTGTGTAATTTTTCTTTTAACCATTATCCTAGGGTTTTCCTAAAATTGCGGCCTGTTACCAAGACAAAAAATAGAAGAGGTAAGACAATAAAAGGAAGAAGAACCACAAAGAAAACAACACAAGGTTGATAAAAAATACACGTGGTTTTATAAACAAGTCATAGAATAAAAAATGTAAAAGGAATAAGCAGAAGAAGAAGAAAAGAGAGAAATAAAAACATTTTATTATGAAACTACACTTTTTTTTTATAAAAAACCGTTACATTAATCAAAACGGGTTTTATGATAAAGGAAAAAGAATTAAATTATAGAGTAAAGGATCAATTGTATTTTTAGATTGACAAAGATTAAAGTTCTTTACAAGTCCAATTAATAAAACATCTTATAAAGGTGAGTCCCAAGGATTAATATTTTTTTTTATAAAAGGTAATCCCCAATTTTTGAACGTGGGTGGGGAGGGTAACATTCCTTCTTCCCAACCTCCAAATCTACACATAACCCACAAAGAAGTTTTAATAATAATTAAGTCAAAGGGTCAAAATAATATATAAATACTTCATTGTATTCTCGCAGTTGTGATGATTATTATCGAATAAAAAGAAGACACCAGAAGTCGTGAATTATGGAGATTGCAAAATCAGAATTGTAGCCACAATTATAAGTAGTATTGGTCGAACTAGACCATTATAAATGAACAATAAGCATCTAAAATTTGAGGTTAAGAAGTAGAATATTTTTATGGAATTAACCAAATAGTAGAATACTCACTTAACTGCTCAAATTGATAGATTAAGTGACAACAAAGAACAAAATAAATAAATATCTTTCCTAAAAGATCAAAATGGAATGTTGGAGAGAGCTAATAAAGAATTTTTAAAAATATTATCCGATAAGGACAAAGAAATGTCACATTTTAAAAGTCACAATAAAAAATTTGAACACAATATCAGAAAGTCAAGGAATGACGAAGAATCCCCTTATAGAAGCAATGTATCTAGAAGAAGAAATAAAGTGTATAAGAAATCTCATCATGGACACATAATGAATAGGTGCAATTCCAAAGGAAGTTAGAAAGTCAAGAATCAAAGATATCTCAACATCAACAACACATGAAACAAATCTAGCATAAATATGATGACACTAAAAATCCGCACAAGTTGAAAATTACAAAAATCAATAATATGTTATCATCCAATACTAAATAATTATTTCAACTCAAACTATAACAAAATTCTAGTTACAAAAACAATTATTCAGAAGTCGGGGTGATTTAATGAAGATGTTGAAGTGAAAATATTCAAAAAGATAGAAGAAAACCATTTCCTAATAAATCTTAATTAATAACTAGAGGAACAAATTAAGAATATAAAAGGTAATGTGTATACTACCGCAAATGAAAGCAAAGATCATGAAAGTCAAAGACAAGTGGCAGAAAATATTTACACTACTGCAAATGAAATCCAAGACGTCACCCTATCGTGGAAGTGCAACACTTCGTAAAAATAAAATTAGGATGGATCAATCCTTTCTCATTTTAGAATTTATGCTCAACACTTACCAGTTCATGTCATCATGTAGCCACAATTATGACAAAATATATAGCAAATCCAAAAGTTTAAAAGAGGAACATTCTTAAATAGTGTTTTGAGGACAAAGCATCTTTGAAGAGGAAGGAAATGTTATCAATATAAATAAATATTAATTTGTATAATATAAATAAATTATAAGAATGAATGTAATATAAATAAAATATATAAATGTTAATCTTAATAACACATAAATAGTTATTAGTAAACTATTCTAAAAGTATGGGTCCTTTCATTGATGGTATCCAAAGTGCCTTTACAATTAATATATATATGGCACTCACTTTGTAAAATTTCATCATCATTCATCTTCAATATTCATTTTATATTTTCAATATGGAGTTAATTTCCATTGGTTGATTATTCACTTGAGTAATCCTTGAAAATATCCGTATACGGATACAAATATTCATATTTACTCCTATATAATTATCCATCGTGGAAATATTTTATGTTGTAATATTCAAATGATATATATTTTGAGAATATACACATACATATATTACAATTTCAAAGTTATTTTTTCCTTGCATTATGTCTACGGCTGGGTGGAACATGGTGTGGTCAATTCGAGTTGCGTATTGGGAAAATATAAGTGATTTATCTCATGTTTATTTAATTTATTTGGCTATGATATGATTTATTTAGGGATTCACATGAAATTTTTGATGAAATGTAGAATCTATTTGTGGAATAAATTTCCCATGCAATTCAATCTATTTATGGAAGTAAATTTAGTGAAGGAATTGGAAACTAGTTTTTGGGATTTTGTGCACAAATTGTTTGAGAAAATGATTCTTTAAAATATATGCGACATAACTGGTATTTCTTCCCATTTTCATTATATAATGTGTATTTTTATTGTAAAATAGCCTCAAAATGGTTTAAGAAACTTCTCTTTGATGCTTCTACATTTTATTTGAAAACTAGTTCTTGGATTGGATTGTTTTGCATAGTTTGGAGACTTGGAACACGAAGTGTTTATAAAAATAAATGAGTTTTATTTTTATTGTTATGTATAATAAATCAAATTTTTAACATGTGTGATAATTTGAGGGTAAATCTTCTTGATAGTGGTTAGGAAATGTCTTCTGAAATTCTAGATCAATTTCCAATTTCTAGCTCTTTCAATGGAATTGTTTTTAGTATATTTGTGACTTTTCATATGAAATGTTTCATGAAATGTTTGAATGAGATAAAAATATATTATGAATGATAAAACATGTTATTTATATTTTTAATTTTATTCTAATGGTTCTATGATTTGTGGATTTAATTATTCTAGCGATTCCTAGAATTACTAGTCAATTTGGATAAGTAGAATTAGCTAGTTTTTGTGAGTAATCTAATGGAATTTATATGAGTGAAAAGATACATCCATATGAATATAGGTGACCCATGATATATAGTATTAATATATTATCTTTATTTTTCATTTGGAAAGTTAAATTGGAAACTAGATATATTGTGGTGAAAATTGATAAATAGTTGTGGATTGAAATATTTGTTTTCATTAAAACAGAATGCAACAAACATGTTTTATTTTTATAGCATGTTATTGTGTTGTATTTGGATACTTATTATGTGTGATAATTTATTTATGGATGCATTACAATTTGGTTCAGTTATTTAGACTCAATTCCTTGCGGTGAATGTTAACTAGTTTCATTGGAATTGATGGAAAAGATTAAGTTATGTGCAATTGAAATGATCTAAAAATAAAATTTTATTTGGTTGTAGGTGCACACTTAAATACATTTTTAATTTATGTATACTTTATTTTGTGTTTAATGACATGGCTAGAAGTTGATTTTGTGCAAGACTAGTTGCTTATATTGGAAAACTAGTTAACTAGTCTTGCGGACTCTCTTTCGTAATTACCATGATTAATTATTGTAATTTTGGTAATTATTCCTTATTTACATGTAATTATATTTTATTAATCCATTTGTATTGATAATCAAGGTTTATTTTTTAAACAATTGGATTTGTGATAAGTGTGACCCTCTTTTGTGCACTAAGTGTTGTTAAGTGTTGTAATAAACACCTTAATTACTAGTTAAGTGTGAATAAGAATAATTAGTATTTAGAAGTGGTTATCATCTATGATATGGATTCTATTAAAGGTTTCATTATGTCATATTATGTTAAGAAACTTTCCCACTCATTAAATAATTTGTTGGAACAATTATTAAATGTATTTTATTTATTGGTAAATATTAAAGGGATTTTGTTGAAATTAAATCATGAAAAACAAAATTAAATATTTGTTTGACTAATACGATGTGCTAAAACTATCCAATTATCCTTAGAGAGATAATTATATGTCCTTGATACCCTTTGATATCCCTAGGGGACATTACTCCAAGCATATGGTTACTATGGATGGTCAATAACTCACTAGAAACTTATTTGTGATGTTTTTTAGTGGACTTACAATGCCAATGGATTTAGAGGGTAACACTTGCATAATGGTGGTATAATATCACCTATCATGCTTCTAACAAAATGCCACCCTATAAATATATTTTTGGAGAAAAAAAATCCCTGGATCACTTCATGTATACTGAGTACACCGAAGTTCTAGGAAGTGTACTACACACTTAGAACCATAGAAACAATCCTTAGTACACTTACAATAATTTTGTTTTGGATCAAAATTTAATGAACCAAAGGTATGTAAACATCTCCGAAAATGTTGTACTTAAGAAGGGAATCAATTTTTTATTTGTCTTTATTTATAAAAGAAGACATCTCTAAAAGACACAAGACACCAAAATCTAGTGTGAAATTTATGTGGACCCCATCAAATACTCTAACTTATTGGACAAGTTACACAAATATTGACTCTCCTAGCCACTCCAAGTACCAACTAAGGCTTTCAAATATACTATTTGAAGAAGGTAGAGGGGTTTAATTGTCATGTACAAGCCAACCTTCCTAGACTTTATGAAGAAGGATCCATTTGGTTATAGTTGGAGGTAGTACTAGACACAACAAAGTGTTAACTATGTAAAAAATGATTTAGGAAATCCAAATTTAGGAGAATAATATATAGTGTTAAGATAGCACTTGGGAAAACATGGTTTGTAGTAGTTTACAAACCTCCAACTTGAGGACAACGCTTATTTTGAAGGAAGAGGGCATGTGAGGATCCCATCCTAACATCACTACTTTGGGGTACTTAGGAGTTAACAGATTAATGTATGTGGTAATATTCTTTGACTAACGCCTATTACATAGTTGGTGTGTGGTTACTTAATGCATATTGATCATCTTTGTAAATAAGGCCCACTGGGTAGTTGGTACTCATTAATGATTGTACCACATGTAGTTAGGGATTTTTTAGTGAGAAACTATCTATAGAGGTAAAAGGATATGTAATTTTTTGTCAAGTATCTTAATTGTATTTAAGTTCTTAATATTCATAGGTTGACCCCCTGAAGATACCTACAGTATAATATTTTTGTAATCTACAAGTTCAACACTCTTGTTTCTCATATTTTATTTCTTCTAGTATTGTTCATAATTTATTGTTTATGTTAGTTAAGTACACTACATTTCTAGACAAGTAATATTGTTCACATTATGTTTACGGTTTTATTGAATAATTCCATTCTACTCCATCACTACTGAAATCAGATTCACATTCTTGAACTAAAGTATTCAATAGTGCTCCTACACCATTTGGTAAAAAAATTGTATATATACATATTTTTTAGAAAATAAATCCTTAGAGAAAATCCCTCTCTTCTTCTTGGCCAATTCTTGATATAGCTATATTGTTTAACAAAGCTAGTAAATGTTTATAGATTAAATCCATTACAATAAACATGCATATGAAAAGAGTGAAACATTATATAAGTTTATCGAAAATTGTTTTAAAATGCTATTATGCATCAAGAAGAACCCAATCACAACATAAAGTTTGTATATTGCAAACTAATTTTCTCTTATCGACATATATGCATCATTATAGCCCAATATATTAGATTAACTAGTTCTTTCCAATGTTGTTAGTTATTTATGTAGTTTTGTACTAATAGGTGCTTAGTTTTGAACCCGTGAATCCCCCCCCAAACTTAAGTGCACGATTATACATCAACAGGTTGGTGCCATCCATGAATGTGGGAAACTATTATGTTTATTTTCCTATGAGGTTTTCCTTTGGAAAGAAATATGTGCATCATAATACACAAATATTGTAAATGTGTCTTCTCTTATGGAAATATGTGCACTATAATGCACAAATAACATGTTACAAATATTTAAAGAAATATTTTAGATAGAAAAATAATTAGATAGAAAATATAGGAGATGGTTAGAACTAAGGATTATAACGAATGCCTCTAGAGATTTGTACACCATCAAACATTTAATCCTCAAGTTTAAAATGATTTCTACACTATAATATTAACAAGGAACAATGATAACTAAAAGTTTGAATAGTGACCCATGCAAACATAAGTGGATCAAATCCTACCTCACTGTCTTTCATTTTTAAAGCCCCAAGGACTATCTCAATAGTTTGAGGCATACACCCTAGGTATTTTGTTGACATAAAGACCATAAGTTATAGGTTCAACTCCTAACAAATTTCTATTGTTGTTGTCGATTGTAGGTCCCTCCATCTATATATTTTCAAAAAAAAAGAGTTGAGGAGGGGGGGAGTGGATGTGGAGGCAATCTCGTGAAGTTTTCTATTTAAGAAAAATAAAAATAAAAGTGGAAACCATTGATACTTCAAGTATTTTGATATCACTTATCTTCATTGTCGTCCACCTCTATCTCCTTAAAAAAGAGTTGAGGAGGGGGGGAGTGGATGTGGAGGCAATCTCGTGAAGTTTTCTATTTAAGAAAAATAAAAATAAAAGTGGAAACCATTGATACTTCAAGTATTTTGATATCACTTATCTTCATTGTCGACCACCTCTATCTCCTTGCAAACAAAGAGGGGTGGGAAAGTGAGAAAGTTTTAGAAAACCAAGGATGATGACCTCATGCTGCCACTATTAAATCTCGTTATTATACGAAGGATTAAATAAACCCAAAAATTATAAGAAAGTTATCTAAAGGAAAAGCTGATGAATGTCCAAACAGAAAACAATCTCAATAGGGGTGGGAAAGTGAGAAAGTTTTAGAAAACCAAGGATGATGACCTCATGCTGCCACTATTAAATCTCGTTATTATACGAAGTATTAAATAAACCCAAAAATTATAAGAAAGTTATCTAAAGGAAAAGCTGATGAATGTCCAAACAGAAAACAATCTCAATAGTCTCGTTTATCAAGTGTGAAGATTCTATCAGTTGTTCAAGCATCCTTGCAATTAAATGATCAAATAAGTCAATATATAAAAGAAATGTAACCAAAGTACATCTAAAGTAGCATGGCTAAAATTCTTGGTTCTAAGTAGACACCAAATTAAAATTGAAAACTACAAAACCATGACTTTCCACTTCTTGGAAGACATGCTATAGCTAAATGTATGTATATATTTGGCATTGAGTCATGGCATGGGTTTCTACAAGATGCACAACACTAAGAGTGGGTAGTGTTGTCCAACGCTAAATAGCCTTATAACCTACTACGTTAAGTTGCTAACACTTGTTATCTTTAAACAATAATGCGTTCCGCATTATAGAGTTGATGACCTGTACTTTACTAATATTAAAAATTTGTTGAGTAATTTAAGTAGAATAAACCATTAATTAAATATTAATGTAAACAAATGAACACTTACTAAAAATAAATTCATATTCCTCGTTGTGACCCGAGCCAGCACCATGCATAATTTTTAATACAAACTAATACATTATGCATAGCGCTATATCAACTCATCTTTAAACCCTTGGCATTATTACTTAATCTCTTATTGCAGACCTTCGAGTTGGCTACTTCGACTCCAATGCCACATCTAGCAAACCATTTTCCATTACTTACAAGGAGTTTGTTATTCTTAAGGAGAAGTTTGTTATTCTTATTATAGGAGTCGACTTTGTAACTATTTCATTGATGGCAGGTTCTATATGATCTAGTGTACAAACTAAGGCTTCTCAAAACTCATAAGCGATTCTTTGGACATATCAACCCTCAACCACGTGGGATGTTTCATTCCATTAAAAGAAGAGAGGAGAGAACTTTATAGATATAAAATTAAAATTATTTTTATAGATATAAAATTAATTGATGAAGGTAGTTTATAATATAAATATATAACAACATGTTCCATTTTTATAGATATAAAACAGATTCATAGTAGTAGTTTATAGATATAAATATTTAATGGGATATCTCATTATAGATATAAAACTAATTGATGGTCATAGTTACGTGGGATGTCTCATTCCATTAAAAGAAGAGAGAGGAGAGAACTTTATAGATATAAAATTAAATGATTATTTTAATAGATATAAAATTAATTGATGATCGTAGTTTATAGATATAAATATATAATAGGATGCCTCATTTTTATAGATATAAAACTAATTCATAGTCGTAGTTTATTGATATAAATATTTAATGGGATGTCTCATTTCATTAAATTCTTTTCAATGAGAACTTTATAGATATAAAACTAATTGATGGTAGTAGTTTATAGATATAAATATTTAATGGGATGTCTAGTCCCATTAAATTCTGTTCAAGAGAACCTATAGATATAAAACTAAATGTTTAAATTTATAGATATAAAAACTCATTGATGGTCATAGTTTCTAGATATAAAATTAATTGATGGCCTTATCCTTAGCGTTAAGAAAAATTTAACTTACCTATGGTTTTAGTTTTCACATTTTATTTATTTTTAATTAGTGAAAAGATTAAGGTCTTGATTTTGGTTTGAGTAACATATCTTTATATTGAGTAACATATAAAAACTCATAAGCTAGTCTTTGGACATATCAACCACAATGAGGTCTCATCCCATTAAATTATTTTGAGAGAAAACTTTATAGATATAAAACTAAAATATTATCTTTATAGATAATAAACAAATTGATGATGATAGTTTATAGTTATACATATTTAATGGAATGTGTCATCCCATTAAATTATTTTCACAGAGAACCTTATAGATATAAAATTAATTGATGGTCTTACCCTTGGTATTAAGAAAACTTTAACTTATGGTTTTAATTTTTACATTTTATTTATTTTTAATTAATGGAAAGATTAAGGTTTTCATTTTGGTTTGAGTAACATATCTTTATATCGAGTATTATATCAAAACTCATAATCTAGTCTTTGGACATTTTAACGAGGTGGGATGTCTCATCCCATTAAATTATTTTGAGAGAGAACTTTATAGATATGAAACTAAATGATTATCTTTATAGATATAAAACAAATTGATGATCTTAGTTTATAGATATACATATTTAATGGGATGTATCATCCCATTAAATTCTTTTCAAGAAAACCTTATAGATATAAAATTAAATGATTATCTTTATAGATATAAAAACTAATTCATGGTTGTAGGTTATAGATATAAAATTAATTGATGGTCTTACCCTTAGTGTTAAGAAAAATTTAACTCACTTATGGTTTTAATTTTCACATTTTATTTACTTTTAATTAGTGGAAAGATTAAGGTCTTGATTTTGGTTTGAGTAACATATCTTTATATTGAGTAACATATCAAAACTCATAGTCTAGTCTTTGGAGGTATCAACCAGGTGGGATGTCTCATCCCATTAAATTATTTTGAGAGAAAACTTTAGAGATATGAAACTAAAATTATTATCTTTATAGATATAAAACAAATTGATAATCATAGTTTATAGATATACATATTTAATGGGATGTCTCATCCCATTAAATTCTTTTAAGAATTAAATGATTATCTTTATAGATATAGAAACTAATTGTGGTAGGTTATAGATATAAAATTAATTGATGGTCTTACCCTTAGTGTTAAGAAAACTTTAACTTACATGTGGTTTTAATTTTCACATTTTATTTACTTTTAATTAATGGAAAGATTAAGGTCTTGATTTTTGTTTGAGTAACATATCTTTATATTGAGTAACATATCAAAACTCATAATCTAGTCTTTGGACATATCAACAAGGTGGGATGTGTCATCCCATTAAATTCTTTTCACAGAGAACTTTATAGATATGGAACTAAATGATTATCTTTATAGATATAAAACAAATTGATGATAGTAGATTATAGATATACATATTTAATGGGATGTGTCATCCTATTAAATTCTTTTCCTAGAGAACCTTATAGATATAAAATTAAATGATTATCTTTATAGATATAAAAACTAATTAATGGTGGTAGGTTATAAACATAAAATTAATTGATGGTCTTACTCTTTACTCTTGGTGTTAAGAAAACTTTAACTTATGGTTTTAGTTTTCATATTTTATTTACTTTTAATTAGTAGAAAGATTAAGGTCTTGATTTTTGTTTGAGTAACATATCTTTATCTTTATATTGATAGTTATTTATATTTTAAAATTTGGAATAGAGTAGTATATATACTTTTTCTAGATTACACTATAATGAGACAAGTGTACTATTCTAAATTAGAAATTTAAACAATTATTAACAAATGAATATACAAAATACCTTACAGCTGATACATAAATAACAAATACATAGACTAACACATGCAAAAACCATTTTAAATAGAAAAATGATGATAACTAGTAAAAGTAACTTCTTCATAACACTTCTATTTCTACCTGGCCAAATGTTAAGTAACTGTACTCGATATTATTATGCCAGAATCAGTAACTGTGTAACCTACACTAGGAAATAAACAAAGTAGGAACAGGGACGTCTAGTTTGCATCACCATCACTATGGCAGAATCGGGGAGGTCTAGTTAGCATCATTGGTGTGAGAATCACCATGGCAGAATCAGGGAGGTCTCGTAATTAGCATCACCAAAGCAGAATCCACTACGTACACTGCACTCCACCTGTAGATGACGAAATAAACGAAGTATGAACAGTGTACTGATGAATGAGGTTTTAATTTTTACATTCTTTGATTGGTTGGATTATTAAGGATGATAACTGGTAAAAGTCACTTGTTCATGACACTTATTTTTTCTTACTTGGCCAAAATAGCTGTACCAGATATTAATATGCCAGAATGAGTAACTACATGTAAGGAGCTACCAAAGGAAATAAACAAAGTAGGAACAGGGACTTCTAGTTTGCATCACCATCACCATGGCAGAATCGGGGAGGTCTAGTTAGCATAACCAAAGCAGAATCCACTGCCTACACTACTCCAGAATCAGGGAGGTCTCGTAATTAGCATCACCAAAGCAGAATCCACTACGTACACTGTACTCCACCTGTAGATGACGAAATAAACGAAGTATGAACAGTGAACTGATGAATGAGCTTTTAGTCTTCACATTTCTTGATTGGTCAGATTATTTAGGTCTTGAGATTTTTGTCCGAGTACTATTCCATATTCTTCATTGCTAGCCCACCTAAGGCCGACGAAATAAAGAAAGTACAAAACGGGGATGTCTAGTTTACATCACAAAGGCAAAATCAGGAAGGTCTAGTTCGCATCACCAAGCTGGTATAAGAATCAATTACCTACACGGTACTCCACCTGTGGATGACGAAATAAACGAAGTATGAACAGTGAAATAATTGTTCATCACTGTCGCAGAATCAACTACAGTGTACTCGTCCTGTTGATGACGAAATAAAAACAGTGCATTATTTCTGTTCGCGGTACTGTTTCTACTTTGCGTCCGCCAATTATTTAGTCTAAACATTGAATGAACAGTCAAATCCTACTAAAGTAAGAATAGTACAGTTTGTCTCCTTTTTTTCGGTGACATTCCATCCCTTTCCTTTAGTTTGATCGATAGAGTAGCAATTGTGCATCCCTTAGTCATTCCATCTTTCCTTATCCCAATTTGCTGCGTCAAAAAGTGGAATGGGAACGATGTACTATACCCTTGTCTAGTTCCATTAGGTTAAATTACAGTACACTCTAGGCAACTTTGCTTATGTTCAATATGGGCCATCCTGGTATTTATGGCTATTTTATTTATTGATAACTAGTAATAACTATATTACTAAAATTAATAAGTTAAAAATAGTTAGAAAGGTATATATTTGATATATTGATGATGTTTTTTTAACTAAATAATGTGTCAATTACTTATATCTAATAGTTAAACTAATATAACAACCACTTAATTTATGGCTGTTAAGCTCATAGTTGAAGTTAGGTTCATAGTTATATCATCATTGAAGTTAAGCTAATAGTTGTGCATCCGTTTCCAATCAAGATCAACTTCTCATGCTAAGAGATGGAGTACATCTAAATTTAATTTAATAGTTGTAAAACTACTTGAATAATCTTGTAGTTATCTAATAGTTATCCAATATAAAACCATTAGAGTTGAAGTTAAGACAATAGTTGTAGAACCATTGGGGTTAATTAATAGTTATATCATCATTGAAGTTAAGCTAATAGTTGTGCATCTTTTTGCAATCAAGATCAACTTCTCATGCTAAGAGATCGAGTTCATCTAAATTTAATTTAATAGTTGTAAAAATACTGGAATAATCTTGTAGTTATCTAATAGTTATCCAATATAACAACCATTAGAGTTGAAGATAATAGTTGTAGAACCATTGGGGTTAATTAATAGTTATATCATTATTGAAGTTAAGCTAATAGGTGTGCATCCTTTTGCAATCAAGATCAACTTCTCATGCTAAGAGATGGAGTTCATCTAAATTTAATTTAATAGTTGTAAAACTACTAGAATAATCTTGTAGTTATCTAATAGTTATCCAATATAACAACCATTAGAGTTGAAGTTAAGATAATAGTTGTAGAACCATTGGGGTTAATTAATAGTTAATATATTTACTTAGATAGATGTATTTATTTGAGATTTGGGGTGGATTGTGACCTATGCCTTTACATCTACGAACTAGAATGAGACAAGTGTACTGTGGAGATTGATTTTATGGCAGTAGTTCAAAATTTGAAATAAACAATTATAAAAAAAATATATATAAAAAATAATTGGTAGCTTGATGAATGGATAGGTAATAGGAAGAATGTTGGTGATAACATGTAGCTAGTCATGGATAACTCACACTTGAACCCCTTTAACTAGAAGAATATGAGGAATAGAAAAAATCCAAATTGTCTTCCATTTCATAACTATCTCTTAACCATTTGATCTATATATTTGATTCAACCACAAACTATGTGGGTGTGCTAGTGGCAATTGCAATTCAAGTAAAAGTCATGATTGGAGTTGAAGTTAAGCTAATAGTTATATCATCAATATATTAAAGCTAATAATTGCATAGTTGTATCTAATAATCAAATAGTTGAAGGTGAACTTTGATTTTTCCAGCTATGAGGAATTGTAGTTATGAGATGTTAACTAAGTTTTTTCTTTTTTCTTTTTGAAATTGTTAAGTCGATAAACGTTTTTATTTGAGATTTGGGGTGGATTGAGGTCTATGTTTTTTCATCTAGGGATGAAGATGAGACAAGTGTACTCTGGAGATTGATTCTATTTTAGTTGCTCAAAATCCGAAATAAACAATTATAAAAAATAAATATAAAAAAGAACTTGTAGCTAGGTGATGAATGGATAAATCATAGCAATACTCGATATCTCATAGCTCATGAATGGATAACAAATCGTTCATGGGAGATAACTAGAAGAATGTGACATTAAAAGAAATAGAAGAATGTGAGATCAAAAGAAAAAGAATATAAGAAATAGAAGAATATGAGATTAAAAGAAAAAGAATATAAAAAATAACTCATAGTTGATAAATTGATAACATAAAGTATGTCTATGATAACAAAAAAATATTTTCAAACTTTATTCCCTTTCATAACTATCTCTCAAGCATTTGATCCCTATCTACATGATCCAACCACAAACTATGTGGGTGTGCTAGTTAATTGTGAGTTAGACTAACCTCCTTTAAAAACAATTGAAAACCTAATTATATCTATATGGAAAAGCTAAACATGTAATACGAAATGTATATTAGCTAGATGCCCAACTATGAGATGAAGGAGTTTGTTAAGAGTTTGGACGAGTTTATTAGGAGTTTGAACTATTTTATTAGGGGTTCTTACATGACTACACATTAACTAGAATCCTAGATGCCAGATGCAATTAAGCTAATAGTTGTAGAATCGTTGGAGTTAACATAATAGTTGTATCTAATAGTTAAGCTAATAGTTATCCAATATAAGTGTGATTAGAGTTGAAGTTAAGCTAATAGTTCTAAAATCATTGGACTTAAGCTAATAGTTGTATCTATCTAATAATGGATGAAGTTAAGCTCATAGTTGTATCTAATAATCTAATAGTTGATGTTTATTTTAATTTATACAACTATAATTAATTGTGTTAATTAAGATATTTTTTATTTTTTTTAAATTATTAATTATTAATTTTGGACTAGGCTCATAGAATTTTCATTCTTGTTTAATCTTGGATGATGCCCTTGGACAATACACTTGTCTCATTCTAGTTCATAGATAAAAAAAACATAGATTTTAGTCCACCACAAAATTCTAGGATATATAAGCCTATCAACCTAATTAGTAGATTTATTTTAAAATTAACATCTTTCATATACAATAGTGAATTGTACACTTATGTATATTTAACTTTATTTATCAATAATCAGCATAAATCCATTTTAAGATGGATAACGTCTATCCATAAACTATCATAACAACATCTCTCCATACATATAACATCTCCCATCTCCCATACTCACAACATCTCCTATCGACAACCTTCTAGATGCAATCACTACCATTCATTCATCCCAGCTTACTTTAGCTTTTCCTTTATGCCTTAAGATGCTGGAATTCTGCCTGCCATCTTTGTTGAGGTCGAACTCTGTCTGCCACTCTTAAAATACTCACAACATCTCCTATCGACAACCTTCTAGATGCAATCACTACCATTCATTCATCCCAGCTTACTTTAGCTTTTCCTTTATGCCTTAAGCTGCTGGAATTCTGCCTGCCATCTTTGTTGAGGTCGAACTCTGTCTGCCACTCTGAAAATAATTAACTAATGCATGGTACTTCAGTACATAACACACATAATCAATCATTATCCACACCAAGATGTGGATAAAACTCACTTTCCTGGATGTGGTTAAAACTCACTTTCCTGGGGCATTGTCTGCAATCGCACTGAACAGAATTTCATATATCTTTCGAAGGTACGTCTCGATAAAGTTTATCCACCCAAAAAAGGGATTCTCTAAGTATCCCACAATACAAAGTTTCATGTTTTCTTTCAAGGTTTTGGGTTTTTCGAAAACATCTGAATGTCAAACTACGATTGAATTATTACCGACATAATGATTTGTAATATCACTCGAAACTGGTGTATTATATATATGGATAAACTTTATTTCAACTTTTACATTATGTTATGAGTAGTCGGCATATTGAAACCGACTGAACGAATCTGCATAGTGACGTTATTGTTTTCCATTTCTATAATTATTGTTGTTGGTTTATCCTATCAATCGCTCCAAACTGGTAGATTAAGAAAAAAAACTTTATTAGTCTATTCATGTGGACGTTTACCCTATGTAATGAGTAGATAGCTTGAAACTATGAATAAGTGAACTACTCACTTGTCCATTCATAACTTCGAGTCTGCACTTCTGTAATAATCGTCTTATGCTATAAATCACTCGAAACTGGTGTATTATGAATAAACTTTATTGCAGTCTATTTTTGTGGACTTTTATCTTATGTTATGAGTAGCAGATTGAAACTATGAGTGAGTGGATTATTCACTTGTCCATTCATAATTTCCAATCTGCAAGGTGGCTAATGTTTTCCGTTTCTGTAATTATTGTTTTATCTTATTAATCACTCGAAACTGCTGTATTATGAAACT
This sequence comes from Pseudotsuga menziesii, assembly GCA_001517045.1. NCBI lineage: Eukaryota > Viridiplantae > Streptophyta > Pinopsida > Pinales > Pinaceae > Pseudotsuga > Pseudotsuga menziesii. The sequence continues at coordinate 101,355 of LPNX010145519.1, forward strand.
ATGAGTGAGTGGATTATTCACTTGTCCATTCATAATTTCGAATATGCAAGGTGGCTAATGTTTTCCGTTTCTGTAATTATTGTTTTATCCTATTAATCACTCGAAACTGGTATATTCATGTGGACATGAGTAAGCAAATTGAATCGATGAATGAGTGGACCTTTCACCGTTTTAACTGCGAATTTTCATTCATTATTTCGAATATGTCTATTGATGTTCATTAATTGTTTCTTTAATCATTGGTTTAACCCATCAATCACTCAAAACTAGTGTTTAGTGTTTGCCATTGAAACTAATCATTGGTTTAACCCATCAATCACTCAAAACTAGTGTTTAATGTTTGCCATTGAAACTAGAAGAATGAGTGGACCATTCACCGACTTAACCTGTACGTTCATAATTCCGAATATGTAGTCGTTGATGTTTTCCATTTCTGTAATTACTGTTTTAACCTGTCCATTTATGCATCTATCCAAATTAAAGCATAAGTCTGCATTTCTGAATCTGCATGTATCCATTAATGAAATTAATGTTTTTCATTAGTGTAATCACTGATGAAATTAATGTTTTTCATTAGTGTAATCACTGTTTTAACCTGCGAATTTATGCATCTATGTAAATCAAAATAAAAATGCATTGTGACTGTTTTAGCCTGCCAATTTATGTATCTATCTAAATCAAAATGAAAATCCATTGTGAATGTTTACAACTGTTAAAGTTTAACAAAAAGAGTTGGAGTAGAAATTATGGAACATACAATGTGCATAAGTATATATAAGATTACATAATAGCAAAATTATTAGTAAAATATAATGTGACAAAAAATAAAGCATATATATTATAACATAATAGCAAAATTATTGATAAATATTATGTGACAGAAAATACCAGGGGTCATTAATTCTAAGTAAAGTGACCAACCAACTACTCAATTAACTAACTTATTAATGCACTAATGACTAGTAACTGATAAATAAAATTACAATTCTTAACAACAATGATATGTATTTCTATTTACAATTTATGGTGGAGGAGGAAGGCTCCTCTTCCTATATTGTAGGAATTGTATTGTCACTAATTTTTTATAGCAATCTTTCTAAACTGAGATAGCAGCCAGACTTATACACAGTAGTTTGAAGCATTACAACTTTAATTTAGCATACTTTTGTACATAGTTATGATCCATTGGAAAGTTTAGTGAATTTCTTAAGAGTTAGATATAAAACAATGGCCGATTTTAAGAAGAAAGGATTTATTTTCATTAAAATTGCATTAAAAATGAGTTTATTTATTTAATAAAAATATATTTGATAAATAATCTTTTAATAAAGTTAGATCTCTCTATGACATTGATGTGATAGATTTTAGGTAGGATTTCTCACACTCCATGAAGCTTGCCTAAGCTTGCCTAATAAATATAATTGATTGTACTCTACATGAGTGCTTAATAAATATAATTGATTGTGCTCTCCATGAGTGCTTAACTAATTATTGATCACAAGATATGAAAGTGGTAAATACCAAGCAAGGAAGTCACTGATGGGAGAGGAATGGTGATGTTTACCCTTGCATAGTTGTCATTATTCTATACATAGGGTGGTCCCAAAGAGTTGGTAATATTTTTAAGGCTATCTAAATTTGACAAACTCATTGTTATAATGTAAAACTATAATGTATTTTTGTTCAATAAAATATATTTTAGAAAAACCAAAAAACTTAAAGTGATTTGTTATATTCAAATAGGATTAACTATCTTTAAACCTACATATTCATTATAAAATTTATACATGTTTCATAACATGTGAGTTATGAATGAGTCAAAACATTGAAAATTGTAATTCATAATAGTATTATTTTTTTATAAATATATTATTAATAATTATTTACACACATACATGTAAGGGATAAGGCCCATGCACAAACCCCTAGACCATGAGGCATACACTTATGATAGGATCCTTGCACCAATAATGATATATGAGAATGATTTCATAGTTTAGTGTATAAAATATATGTCTCCTAAATAATTAGATGTTGAAAAATAGGGACATAGGCCCTAACTTAACATGTATATATCTTGGTAGAGATGAAAGGGGGTCTAAACTACGGCATGGATCTTTAATAAGGTATATTTTTCACAAAAGAGGTCAATGGGACTAATTCAAAAGATTGGCATACCATGTATGAGTCTCTTAGCCCCAAGCATGGTTTAGGTTAAGAAAATAGGAGTCTAGTTGTCATTATGCATAGCTTCTAAGGAACATTTACCATGGATAGGCTTATCACCCATAACATTGACCTTATGGAAATAATATTTTTCCTAGGAGTAGGACATAGGTTCAACTATTGTGGATTCATGCATTGAGGATACATATCGTAGCATAGACATGCTTGGTTTCCAAAAACTAAGGTCTTGGGCTCTAAATGTTATACCTAATGTGGCATGTGGCATGTGTGGAGCCTTAGATCATGGGATAGAGCCCATAGAAAACATATTTGGCCTAAGAGTGGGATGCAAGACTTAATCCAAGATTTAGCACATCTTTGTAAAGACATGGATTAGGGCCAAAAACCATTTTCCTTAGGGTTTTGCACTATGCATTCCCCCACCATGATAGATGTTACTGCAAGGTATAGCTCACCCACAAGTGGAATCTAGGCCCAATTCCAAGGATTGACATGGTAGGAATGGGTTTCCTCATCCAATTTATGATTTAAGGGAATATAATATGAGCTTAAACATTGTATATTACTTTTATGGTTTCTAGGAAAATCATAAAATATTTAAGATGGCACATGTCCATTCTCTCATTGTCCTTGATCATGGCTGAAACAAACCCAATTAAAGGATTTGGATGAGAAATCAATGAATAGGAATCCTGAAGGAGACTCTAGACCAATTCACACAACATGTTGCACTCTTCTTCCAACTTCTTAAATTGTCTACTATAAGGAGGCATAACCTTTGAAATTTGTGAATCCTTAACATTTTGAACCTTAATTTTGATGGATAATTTGTCACCAACATTAGAGATAGATACATGCACATATTGAAGGAGATGGTCACTTGTCATTTGAACATAATGGAGGTTAGATTATTTACACAAGAAACATCAAATATAATGACTATGTCATTGTATCCTCAACCAATTCCAACCACTCCAAACTAAAAGACAATGAGGGTTAAAGACTAGCTGATTTGGGATAATAATAAGCATAATCCAAACCTTTATCCATTTCAAATACCTTGACCCCACAATGAAAAATAACATAGAAAAAACCTCATCAACCCAATTGTAAAATTCTCAAGGATTGAAGGGAGACCCCTATAACTATAGCTAATGCTAGAATCAACTAGATTCAAGAGGGACAAGGCTGAACAATCTTGACTAATGCAATCTATGCCACACACAAAGTTAATCAACCTTTTTATGATACACCATTGTATACTTGTGCAAGGGAGGAGGAAGTACCAAAAGTCGTGTGGGCTTAAATACTATCCCCAAGCACTTCGAAAGCACATTGGCACATGCCTTAATTAACAACCACCATTATAATTTCCTCAAATATGAATAAAAACTATTGTCACAAGGGATGCAATAAATGCTAATGATCTCCCATTTCTTCTTATGATCCCTCCATTACTTCTTATGGATCCCTCGTCAAGCATTCTTGTTTGGTTTTCTAATCCACGTAGCTAGTTATTGAAATCCCTCAATAAGTGGAAACAATTTATTTCATCAAAGATTCTTCATACCCCCTAAATTCTATACATGAGTACCACAATATCAAATTTTTTGTATTAAAAATTATTCTCATACGTTTAATTACAATTGATGAGTTCCCTATTAAAACGATTCATTTAATCCCTCTTTAGCTTAATTTTTATTCCATGGAGGATCAACAATGTTTTTCCTTTGTTATTGGTTTCTTCTCCTATCTTTGAAGAAAAAATTAATTCATAATTTCCTTTGGAATTGAAGGTGATCCTCTCAAAATTTGATGTTTCATTGATTGTTTTGATTATTTTTTATTATTTTGATTGTTTTAATTATTTTTGTGAGTGAGGAGTGTTGCAAGTCCATTGTGGAAGACAAAGCTGGAAACATCAAGGATTTGGTTGTAGCTTTACCTTCTTTATTCATTAATACAAAAGTGTTCCACTTTCCCCTACTTATTTTGTGTCAATATCAATTAAATATTGTTAGATTCCTTGATCACTAGTATAGATTGTTAATCTATCATGTTTATCTCATCCTGTTATCTTTTCTTTTGATCTTTATTTCCAGGTACTAAATATTGCATAGAGAACAATGGAACAAGGAAAAAAGAATTTAGATTTGAGGTATGAGAGTGGTTTTATATTGAGTAAATTAACTATCTAGGGAAAGGATATGTTGCTATGGTTTTTTGTTCTATGCTTGTATGATACAGGGTAGAGGAACAAGCAGTGTCCACACCGGTTACAAAATTTCTTGAAAAAAAATTGACGACCATACTGGGGAAATCTTAATCCAGTCGGATCTGGGGCAGATCCAGTCAAATTTGGAGTAGACCTGGTTAGATCTACAACTATTCGTAACTTTTTCACTTGTGAAATTTACATTTTCTTCCTTATCTCATTTCAGTGGATAAAGTGAGTGATCCATCTTGTTACTATGTCAATAGACTCTTTTGGAAGTTGCTTTTACTTCTATCATTCTATATCACTCCAATTTTTGGTTCCTTGTGCATGTATTTAATTTTTTCCACTCACAGATTCGTTGGTGTACTTAGCTCGATATGACAAATTGTCATTGTCCCACAGGCACCTTTTTCCTCTTGACAGTCAGTTCCTTCAACACCTTTTCTCAGTTTACACAGAGTGTTGTCGGTGCCTCATTGTAGTGGAAAAAAAGTGTTGATATCTTCCCAACACTCTGGTGCAGCGTTCTTATGTGCACCGAGGCAGGTTCCCATATTACTTGCAAATTTTATTTGTTGATGATTTTTATTTCTCTAAAAATGTACTGTGTGATTTGCTTGAGTGTTTGATTGCTGAGTCTAGTGGTTTTGACAATCTGGTTCTCATTTATTGAGCTCAGTTTCAAAAAGTTTATTTTCTTTGTTAGCGAAGGAGTCATAGTGAAAAGGAATTGTGTGAGATTACGGTCTTGGATTTTTTATTTGTTTGGTATGTTCTCTAAAACATTTATTTTGAAAAGGAAGATCTGTAGCTTCTCTTAAATCAGTTTACTTTAGTTTCTTTATGTTCCTTATGTTTAAGAATTATATTTGAAAATACAAAAAGAAATTAGCTATCTTATCTTGTTTTTGCCTAGGAAAAGTTTATTTTTGGTTTGCATGAGTGATTGAGGCAAGTAGACCTTTTTGGGTGTTATTGAGAAAATTTAATTTTGATAAAAATTAGAGGATCTCTTTTCTTTTCTTGATTTAGAGAATTATAATTCTTATTGGTGAAAAAAAATTATGTTTGAAGAATTGCTTGTTAGATCTTGAAAATTGAGTTGTTGAAAGTAGCATGTAATCGATGTGTTTTTGAAAGAATAAGAAAGGTCTCTTCCCTCCCATAGATAGATTTCATTGAAAGAAGAAGTTGCATCACATATAGATTATAATTTGCATCTTAAAATACACCTCACAAACATTCACTAGCCATCCAGATAAATAAATGGTAGCCTAGGATAAAATTTATAGTAATTTGAGTGATAAGATAGAGACGTGTTCCGATGTATTAAAACATAGGAGTTGTCATTTCATGCCTGCACTGCATCCTGGGGTCTGTATGGTTCCTCCATGTTGCGTTGGTATATAGAAAGACCTTTTCATGTACCCTTGAGGTATATATAAAGGTAATTAACGTAATCAATTGTATATCGAAGGGCCCCTTTTGAATGGTTTTGTATTAGACAACACTAATACAGATTTGAGCACCCATGTACCTTGAGTATATCGGGAGAGCCTTCTAGAATTCCTTAACCATCTGAGAAAATCCTTTTGGCTGTCTTTTTGAAGCAGTACAATGAGAACAACACTCAAGGAGCTACTATGCATGTGTCATCCAAGTATTCGGGTGTTTAGGAAAGGGTACAATCCCAATCCTCCTTGTCATGATTCACTGTTTGACCCCGTGGTATATCGCGAGTTGCGAAAACTTGACAATCCTAGTAAGGAACTAGCTATCTTCATCCCATCCTTCCATTTAAGTTTTGTGTATCCTTAGCTTGCATAGCTTTGTTTGTGTTTGTTTTCTTCTTTTTTGAAACCTATAGTAGACAGTCTTAGCCACCACCCTAGATGGTAGTCTTTAAGTATCAGATATCAATTGTAGCAACCATATTTTTAATGAAAATGACTGTTTTAGTCATTAAGTTCAAAGAGTTTTTCCAACAAATCAAGATTCATTTTCAGAAACCGAGAGAGGATTTTATTCATAATGGGCCAATATTCAAAAATATCTCTCAGTTGTTACACATGTATGAAATTTTTGGAGAATTTAAGTAATCTTCATAGGGAAATGTTCCATAATTTCAGTTTTCTGTATAAGTCATCAACTTCAAAATTTGATTCCAAGGATATAGAGGTGCATTTGATAAAATTAAAACATGAGTTTTGTCGGGAACACAGTCAAATAAAAAAACCTCTCTCATATTTCATAAATCCATCACCATTTGAGATATGCAGGTGGGGATTTGAAGCCTATTTTTCTGCAGTCCACTTCCTGAAATGAAGCAAATCAGTTGTAACTATTTCTATTTTTAGAGTTTAGTTAGATTTCAAGTTCAAAACTAGGTAAAGGTTGTTTTAATATAAATTCATATGTATTTGGTATACAATAGATAGGATTCAAGAGGATGTTTTCTGTGGAATGCTATGCAATATAATAAAACAAATGCAATGAATGATTTTTACCGATTATCAAAACTAATGAAAACAACTAGAAATGTGAAACCAGAACACACTGAAAAAAATAGAAACCATACCACATCAATGGGACAAGAACACCATTTATGAATAACAAAGCACAGGGAAAGCATGAAGAACTCGCCATCAAGAGCAATAAATCTCTAGGATGAGAATTTCAACAATAGGTACACCACTGCCAGCCCTCGTTGAACCAAGATCCCAGGACAGTAGAGATATGTGACAACACCCCATCCCTAATCACAGGAGAATATAGGGAACATTATTTTTGAACAAGGAAAATGCAGAGCAGCATGAAGACCCGACCCAAACTTAGTACTATACAATACTAATGGAACACATAGAGAACCATGAATCTAGGCTTCAAATTTGAACATGCACTATTAATTATCCATTTTGTAGGTTTAGCTTCCAAAATACTATTTGCATTACTAAAAGTTGTATCTGAAATGGGTTTTAGCCATTTCATTCCAAGCATGCTCTAATGTACCTCCTTCCATAAGACGATTTGGACGCCTCCATAGCAGAAGCTCCTGCATAGCCTATTCTTGCCTTTCTCGGACCTCTTCGCTCTCTGTTCCACATACAGTGGTTGGAATGCCGAATCAAAACCCCCATTCAGGTGCCATAACTCATTTTCAAACTTTCAAAAACTTTGTATCACTAAAACCCTTATCTTAGTAAGTTATGGCTTCTAAAATGCATATTTTTATTTATTTTTAATCTTGATGGTTTCTTTTATATGTGTGTGTGTGTGTGTGCATGTGTGTGTGTGTGTGTCTTTTTGTTGGTCTAGTTTATAAATATATAATAATATATCTTTAAGTTACTATGGTGAAGTAAAGAAGCATGAGAATGTAAGTGTAATTTCAAATTTAGTGGTGTTAAAGGACAAACCTTTTGGTTTTTTTGGTGGTGTTATCTGATGTAATTTAGGTGTTAGCGATATGATCTAGGTGTTAGTGAGTAGACAGAATTCTACTTTTATTGAATTCATATAAATTATTTTTAATGTATTTTTGATGTTATTGTGAACAACATGGTACAGTTTAGTTTTGCAACAATATTGATGTTTTTTGTAATGGAGAAATGTGTTAGATACCTTCAAATGTCTGGAGAATAAAACTAGGTTGTGTTCAATCTAGAAAGATCTATCGCTTGTTGAAATTAGAACGTCTTGGGGGGTATTTAGAGCATGATGGAGTCGAAATATGAATTACAATCTGTCTATTTTTGTCATCTCAAGAGAGAACACAATCAATAAGGAGACATATCATCCAAGGGGGAATCAAACCAGCAGTCGACATCCCTATTGGTTATTGGATATAGGGAATGTGAAGAACTATCTAAGGTTTCTTCTTTACAATATGGGCCCTCTCTCACTCTATTCATCGATGGGACCTGCAACTATCCCATCATGTAATTTTGGCCTTGTTAGCTCCTAACATAGAGGGCTAATCCAGCTGCGTTGGCCCATGTTGTACATCAAAGTCATCATCAACAATATTTTCATTTATGGCTTATGGGCTATATGTCAACTCCTAGTTTGTGACGCATTGTCTAAATAGGGAAAGAAATATACAAGGAGAGTGGATCTTAGATCTATGATCCAAAAATAGTGAGTATGTCATGGTACACATTGGAAGTGTCTCTCATAATATCCAAAACCAAATGAGGAAAACTTGAAATAGTCATTAGAGGAAATTTCAACTCAAAATGGGCCTTTTAACTTTTATTCAAATTCCATGTCATCATGTGTTAGCCAACGAAATTGCTTTAAATTTGAAATACCGTATAGGTATTAAACACTTTTTTAATATAAATTTGGGGATAGGTATCATAAAAAAACTACTTTTTTTGTTTGTATTTTTGAAATATCTCCCCGTGTTTTTACTCAAATTTCGATCGGAAGAGCTCGTTGGATGCGGAATTAAATTCCATATCCAACGATTTCCCACTCAACATACTTTTGATGAACCCCGCTACCCCAAAAACAAGAAATACCTAAAAAATGGAATGATGATGTCATCATTCCATTTTTACAGGTATTTCTTGTTTTTGGGGTAGCAGGGTCCGTCAAAAGTATACCAAGTGGGTACTCGTTGGATGCGGAATTAAATTCCGCATCCAACAAGCTCTCCCGATCGAAATTTGAGTAAAAACATGGGGAGATATGTCAAAAATACAACCAAAAAAATAGTTTTTTTCTTTTCTTCCTCCAAAATTAATAAATATTATTTTATTATTTTAACTATTAATTTATTAGTTCATTTTAGGAGGCCCATTTTGAGTTGAAATTTCCTCTAATGAATATGTCTGTAAGAACTATAAGAACTAGAAGGGGAGCTATAATGGGTAGTGTGTCGATGTCGGGAGTGGGGAGCCTATTGTTTTGATTTGGATGCATACAAGTGAGTGTTGGCATGGGGTCGATACTAAAAACATCGATGGGGTTTGGAGGACAAAGAGGTGGTCTATGATCAGAATTAGTGTCGTCCTTTATTGATCTCTAGAATCCCCTAAAGGAGGGGAGCACTAGAAAGAAGCAAGTGATTTACTAAGTGGAGGCCAATCCTGACTGCAAATGTCGTTGGAGGATGGAACGAAGCAAATAGTAAACATGTTTTGTGGAAACTATGGCATGAACCTATCAATTCAGGAGCCTCACACTGACAATTCTTGATCTTTCTCCCAATAATTACATCAAAAACATCGATTTCCTAAAGTTCACAATATTTCCATAGCTTTTATTGACTAAGGCCAATTGAGAAAGGATTGACAAAAGAAACATTATCAAGGTTTTGTAAGTGTGGTTTTTTTGGATTTTTATGTCATGGTTATCATGTTCAACCCTAGTTTTCCCCATATATGGTCCCTCTTTCTATCTAGGATTTCTCTAACCAACAAGAGTTGGACCACTCTATACAAGTACAGGTACCAGAGTCTGATGTCCCTAGCCTTTTTAGAATTCATATGTATTTGTTTATGCTACTATCAGACAAATTTGTGCTACAACCTAGTCTAGGGATTGTGTTGCAAAATCTTAAGGGAAGTAAAGGTTGAGTAAGATTTGTGTTGGTGGTACTCAATAACTTGGAAATTCAAGTTCCTAATGAAGACCGGGATTTTTATGTGTCTATGCTCAATAATATAGTTCTTATTTGGTACTATATGTAGAGAAAAATCTAGAAGGTGTCCAATATGTAAGGTAAGCAAAGAAATCACATGTCATTTGTATATTGAGTGATTTTTGTTATTATTGTATGGGTAGAATTAGAAAGAGGTATTTGTATTGAAGGATTATGAGTTGGGGTCTTTATCAATGTCTTCTTAAAATTTGTGTGTGAGAACATAAAATTCAAAAAGTATAGAGATTTACCTTTACTATGTACCTAGGGGGTGTGGTTGGAAAAGAATGGTGAAATATTTGATGGTAAGTTTAACATCTCATGGTAGACTATGGCCCTCCTCACTTAGGATCAAACCTTGCTAAGGCATGCTATATATCTTGTATTGTCCATCGTAACATGACACCCTAGTGGGTGTCAGTACTAATAAAATTGAGAAAAAAAAATTTAACGTCTCAGAATTGATAGCAACACAAAGCCTAAGCATCATAGAAAGCTTTAAACAAAAGTCATTAGTGAAAGGAAAATGAGTGGTGGTCCCATAAATTATTGAAAAATTTGTGCCATGAGCTTATCTCGATGGCACAAACCAAGGGGAGCCTTTTGTAGGAGACATGGGTGGTATTCTAAACTTTTTAAACTTGCATTTTATAAAGTTAATGGCACAAATTGGGAGGGTACCAAAAACAAAGAAAATTTCTAGCTCTAAAATTGATATTACCTTAGGTTGTTAGAAAAAGAGTTTAGAATATTCATTTGATGAGTGACTCTATGCTTATTATTAATTTGATGAAGGGATTAGTACAAGTGCAAGATATTCTTCTCAATCCAATCTATTATTCATTTCTAATATTTAAATATAGATTTAGAAGCTTTGGGATTGACTTTGTCAACATAGATTTGAAATAATGTCCTTGATTTGATCAAATATCATCTTCTTTAGGTTAGCCAATCAAAACTTGGGTTTCAATATTTTCAAAGGCATTCAACTTTGAGTCTAGGAATCGAAATATCTCATACTATGTTGATGTCTTTCTGAGAAATTCGAACCAATAAGTGAGTAATTCAAACCATAGGATAACATAGGAGCATTAGTGAGGTTCACAAATCAAGTTTGGGTGCAAGATTAAGCAAAATCCACCAAATTACAGATAAATTACACACAATGATAGCTGGAAACAAGATAATTTTGGATTGTCTAACGATGAAAATTTTATTAACTAGTTTATAAATACATCATATGAGTTTCTAATGGATTTGGAATCCAATTGTGAGCAAATAACCCAAAATTGCCAAATTGGCATCAAACCCCCCTAGGTGGGACAATATCGTCCCAAATGTCTCCAAATGGCCATGAATTGCTGAAGTGGCATGGATGATGTGTTTTGGGTCAATGATTACACCTTATACAGCATCAGTGTGGAAAACTGGATGGTTTAGAGTCTCAATGCAACATTAATTGCACCAAATCAATCCAAATTTGGGCAAAATCCCACTCTAGCACTCCAAGTCAACTTTCTTGTCCACATTCAATGAATGGGAGCACACTATAAATGATGGCTGTGCATATGTGGCTAGTTGACTAGGCTGGAGTACCCATTTGGGTCATAGAACCTCAACTTGACATGGCATATGTCCACCTAAGCACCCTTAGTCCACCTCATAGTGTATTAAAGCTCAAAAAGAAATAAAATTGACTAATTAGTGTAAATAAGGTACTATGATGGATTACTATTTTAAAACCATCCCTTAATACAACAACTAAGTATGCTCACTAAATGATGAAGGCCTTGGAAACAATGGCTTAAGTCACCTAAAGTACATAATCAGAAATTACAATTTTTATTTGTCCATGTGAACCGAGGAAAGAAGGAAAACCTCATGGGAAAAACCTTCCCTCAAGAATGGACATGGGGCTGGACCTGAAATAATATAACATAAAATTACCATCCCTCACTCATCCCAAGCAAACATCTTAGGTAAGTGAAGGTATTCTCAGTGAAAGCCCTGGTAAAATGTCAGCAGTTTGCTCAGTGGATGGGAAATACTGCAATGAGATCACCTTCTCATGCATTAAGCCCTGAATGTAATGCATGTGTATATCTATGTGATTTGTCCTCTGCCTCTGTACTGGATTAGTAGATATCTTGATTGCACTTTGATTATCCACCCAAACTCCGGGAGAATTCCTTGCAACCAAACACACTGTGTTGTAGCATTGACTGCTGCCATGTATTCGGTCTATACTGATGAAAGTGAGATGGTGTGTTGTTTCTTACTTGAACAGAAAATGGGACCTTCAGAAAACATGAATACAAAACCCGATGTTGACTTTCTGCCAATTGGATCACCGGCCCAATCTGAATAATAAAATCTAGCTAGTCGAAGTGAGGAACTTGTTGTGTAGTGCACCTCGAATTTCTTAGTTCGCCGGACATACTGAAGAATTATTTTTGCAGTCCAACAATGGAGATCATGTGGCTGGTGCATATGTCTTGCTATAGTACTCACAGCATAAGACAAATCAGGTCTTGTATGAGTGAGGTAGAGAAATATGCCCATTAGTTGCATGTGGAGTGTGATATCCTCCATTGGGGAATTGCCAAATTCATGCATTTTAATACCAGAAAGAAAGGGAGATTTGTCTTCCTTACACTCAGGAATATTAAAATTCTTTATCAGGTCTAAACCATACTGTGGCTGACTCAGCATGATTCCCTTACCATTTTTATCAATTTCTAAGCCCAAAAATTGCCTTAGCAATCCTAGGTCTGTCATAGCAAATTCACTGTGCAAAGAGTTCTTAATTTGGCCAATTGAATTAGTGAAGCTAATTGTAATAAGAAGATAATAAACATAAATAAAAATTACCTGCAAATCAACATAATTTTTCTGCAAATACACATTAGGGTCTGATTTGCATCTTGTGAAGCCAATTGAAATCAAGAAAGCATCCATTTTTGCATACCAAGTCCTGGGGGCTTGCTTGAGTCCATACAATGATTTTTTCATCCTACATACCAATGAAGGATCCTATTGGAAACATTCAGGATGCTGCATATAGATCTCCTCCTGTATCACACCATGCAAGAATGCACTCTTTACATCCATGTGGTGAACTTCCCAACACTTACTAGCTGCTAGTGCAAGAACTAGTCTAATTGAGTCCATCTTTGCAATCGGTGCAAAGGTATCTGTGTAATCAACTCCATGGAATTGAGAATATCCCTTATCCACTACTATAGCCTTATGTTTTATATCATAACCATCAGAAGAAAGTTTGGTTTGGCAGACCCATTTACATTGAACAACTTTCCTCTTGGGAGGAAGGGGAACCAATTCCCATGTATTGTTCTCCTGGAGGGACTGAATCTCATCTTCCATTGATGAATTGATTACTTCCATGTTGGGTTTGTAAAATATTGCTGATATGTTTGAGGGTCATAATTGATCAGCATTTAATAGTTCTCAGCAAGAGCACCATCACTTGCAAAAGAATCCTTACTAGTTTGTGATCTAGTTTTCCTAGGCTCTTGGGGATTTCTTGCCAATTCCCCAGCTACTTGAAAACGTTTTTCAGACCATTTGGGACTAGATGGTGAGTCATATACAGAAATATCATCTTTAGAAACATTTATATCATAATTATCAGAATAAATAGAGCATTTTTCATCACTTACATCTTCGAATGGTTGAGGATAGGAGCAATCCCCCAGTGCAAGTTTGAAATCTGGAATTGGCTCTTCTTCGAATTTGACATTTCTTTCAACAAAGGTTTTTCCAGTGGATGTGTCAAAGAGCTCGTGTCCTTTTGTGTCCACACCATATACAACCATGAGACACTCCTTTCTTTATGGTTGTAAGTATTTCCTCTTCTCTTAAGGAATTCTTTCCCATGCTTTTGTCCTGTATATTCTGAAGTTTGAGACATTTGGTTTTTCACCAAACCATGCATCGTAAGGTGTCAGTCCTTTCACTAATTTGTGGAAGGATCTGTTTTGAATGTGAGCAGCACAACTGATTGCTTCAGTGCATAGCTTGGGATTAAGTTCCCTCACTTCTATCATGCAAGTTGCCATCTCTTTGAGAGATCTATTCTTCCTCTCTGCCGCACCAATTTGATGTGGTGTGTAGGGAGTTGAGTATTGAATTTGGATGCCACAATCCTCACAAAGTCGCTGTAGATTCTTATTCACATATTCCTTTCCATTATCAGTCCTAAGGTATTTTATCTTCTTCCCACTCTAATTCTCTACTAGTGCTTTCCAAGCCTTGAGTTGCTCAAACACCTCAGATTTCAATTTCAGAAAATACACCTAGCAAAATCAAGAGTAGTCATCAATGAATGCAAGCACATACCTAGATCAACCATATGAGGGAGTGGGTAGTGGACCAATCAAATCAGAATGCACCAACCAAGGGGTTGTTTTTGTCTCCTTTCCTTCCCCTTCTCGTAGCTTTTCTCAGGATGCTTCCCAACCACACATCCAATACATGCTCCACTAGATGGATGAATTTGTGGAAGGCCTTCCACCATTCCTTCTTTGTGCAATGTTTAGACATATCTATAATTCATGTGTCCAAACCTCTCATTCCATATTTTGGAAACCTCATTAGCATGTGATTGATCACTGTAAGTAGGGAGGAAATTAGAGAATTTTTACATTCTCTCATGATGATGAGCATACCCAACTGCAACAACTTGGTTTGTTTAGATTTCAAAAATATCTACAGAGTCAGGAGTAAATATTACTCTCTTTGGATCCCCTGTATGGGTCATCTGGTAGATTGACAACAAATTTCTGCAAGGTTTGGTACATACAGTACATCACTGAAGAACCCATGGTCTAAATCAATTCTCCCAATCCCTTTGTTCTAGATTTCAGAATCATCTGCCATTCGAACTGCTGGGCTAGCATTTGAACTCATGGAGGAGAAGAATTCTCTCTAGGATACCATATTCTTGGAAGCACCTAAATCAATAATAAAGGATAAGGAATTAGAATTACCTGCCACCAATGCATGACATTTCTCCTTTCCTTCACTTGAACTAGAGTTTCCATCTTTCTTCCTTGTGCTGTCAAGGACTGGAATGTTGTTCTTGTCTAGCAGTTGCACCATGGTGTCTATGATTTTTTTCATGTATGAGCTCTTTGGATTCCATCCCTTGTGAAAATAAGTGCATTTGGCCTTCTATTTTCCTTTCTTCTCCTTTTCTTTGGGTGGATTCATAGCTCCCTCACTGGATTTGGGTTTTTTTCTGATTTCTTCTTGTCTGACAACTTCAAATTCTTAGACTTGGGCTTTCCCTTTGTTGAATTCGAAACCCCCAGTTCTAGTGCTTGATATTTGGTCTTGATGGAACCGATTTGGACCAATTTGTCATGTGCTTGAGTGAGTAACTCCATGAAATTTTCCATACTTGGAATTTTCCAGTTTCGAAGGGTGAGTTTTCCTGAGTGAAATGTGCTCACAAAGATTGAGAACTCTAGCCCCAACTTCGAAAGTATAGACAAGATCAATTGATCTTCCTTCTTCTCATTCCCACATTGTTTTAACTACAATACAAGTGATTTGAACTTGGTGAAGAAGTCCTGGATTGTATCATAGTGCGTTAGGATCAAGCTTATCAGCTCATTCTCAAGATGGTGACCACGTAGCTCATCAGTTTTTCCAAATAAAGACTCAAGACTCTCCCAAACCTCTTTGGTGATGTCAAACTATCAAGGTGGAAAAAAAACTCTCTTGAGATGCTCAGACATAGAAAACCATATGATTCATCCAATCTGTTAAAATACTTGGATTTTTCTACAATAGAATTTGGTTCCACTTCAGTGCCCATGATAACTCTAAAAATCCCCTTGGTTCTTAATTAAATCACCATCTCTTCCTTCCACTCAAAGAATTTGAAAGGTGTTAGCATGATGTGGGTAGCCTCCATTACTTCCTATGCTGATGGTGGTGAAATTCATAACTAGTTTACACACAACAATTCGATTTTATCTGGAATTCACTAACAAAGCAGCTCAAATCCACTAAGAATTTGGTCCCACCCTCCATATCAATCACATTTAATTGTTGATGGACTTGGGCCCTCTTCCACAACAAGAGGATGTGAACATTGATGTTGCAGTTAGACAAGTGCCTTTAGGCCTAGGGGAGTCAAGCCATGCTCATGTTCAGGATGTAGATGATGACTCTAAGTCTGAGCATGAGGACTAAGATAATTCTGATATATGATTAGAATAATTATATTGTAGATTCTAGAGTCTATACTGTAGTCATATGCTTATATTTTGACTTTAGAGGCCATTTATAACCTCTTTGTTGATGTACTTTTCTTTAGTTATGTATTTGCAATCGATGCTTTTTTGGTTTTATACGCTCGTGCTTGCTATATACATGAGAAACTCAACATATTTGTTTATAATGGTTTGAATTCACATAGATTCACATGGGTATATATATATATTTTTTGAAAATATGAATGTTTTATGTATTTTTCTCAACCGGTTTTTTGATCCGGTTTGTTTCCCAGTTTTTTTTCGGTTACGGTTCCTAGGGTCAGCCGGTTCAACCACCAGTTTGGTTATGATAACACTGATAATTAGAGTAACTAAGGTACTAATGATGGATTACTATTCTAACAGTCTCAACTCCTAAAGAATATACTATTGCCCAAAACATTTCCTTCGTGTAACAAAATAGTAGATTCTCTATAAAGGGAATATTTTGTGTACATGTGTTGCATGGAAATCATTATGAGGTTGTTTGCATCAATGATGGATCTCACTACAACATAATACCCATGCAAATGAATATTTGTCCCACATGTTCCATATGTGCCATTTGTGAAGATGGATGTATGCAACATGAAGAAATCATTCTCCCAGTATTAGTCACACGACTTGGATAAAAGTAGATGAGTCGGAATGAGACAATGAATTATCCCATAAAATCTATGATAGAGTGGGGAGAGTAGTCCGTATATGACTAGAAATGGGACCATACCTTATTTTGGTAACTCTGTGATGGAGTGGGGATATTAGTCCCTTGTTAACTCCCTTGTTGAGAGGGAAGGATGATTTTATAGTGACATTCTCTCGAACACTTTGAGACCGAGTGGGGATATCTCTTTGAAACCTTGTGAAGGGGTGGAGAGACCATTGTATTATATCATACAATATATGATGTTGTGGGGAGATCTATTAGACACCCTGTGAATGGGTGGAGAGGCCATTGCATTCTCCCAAACACTCTGTGATGGAATGAGGATATCTATAGAACACCCTGTGAAGGGGTGGATAGGACATAAAATTCTCTCAGACACTCTATGATATAGTGGGAATATCTCTTTAATACCTTGTGAAGGGGTGGATATGCCATTGCATTCTGTTGCAGCTGCAACTTTTCTCCCCAAATTTCTGAATTTTGGGCCCCTCCTCATAATTTAAAGTCATTTTCATCACTAGATGCTTGAATCGTTGGTCGTGTTTTATGTTGAATGATTTTGGAGATTGGTTTCCAGCCTGCTTTAAAGATTGCATGTGTATCATTTTTATGGTTGGTCACGGATGCGAGTTTGGTATGCCTAGCTAGGGGTAAATTGTTTTTGTCTTTGAAGGTCCGCTGTTTTAGAAGCAAACGGGTTTCAATCATTGCTGGTTTTATAGTTTCGAAGTACTTAAATTTTTTCGTTAGACGGGCGTCATCCTGTGTTAATTCAGCGGCTGATGTTTGGTTTCTTTTCCACCATTGTGGCCCGCAATTTGATTGACCATCCGAAGCTTAAAGAGCCCCGACTGCCGATGTGTGTTAACCTTTCCGTCGCGTGTCCGAAGACTGTTTTCTTCCGCCGTTGCGGCCATGGAAGCCTTTTCCCTTCCAATGTCAAAGTCTTCCGATCCCCGATTAAGTCGTTCCGCCCACATCTCTTGTCTCTAACCTTTTCGCTTCCGATGTTGCGGCTCCCAAAGTGATTTGGCCTCCGAAGTAGAAGTCCGTCTGATGTCCGACTGAGTTTCCTCCCACCCCTGCTTGCCCATAGTTTTTCCTCTTCCACCGTTGCGGCTAGGAAAGCCTTTTGGCTTCCGATGTCCAAACCTTGCAGGCTTCCGATTGAGGATTTTTTCCTGCCCTTCGGTCACTTGTCCACTGCCTCATTCCTTTCCGCCGTTACGGCTGTAGTGGGACTTTCAGCTTCCGATGCTATTTTTCTCGGTATTCGATGAGTCCCTGCTTCTTGTTAAGATAGTGGTGCCGGTGTTCACCTTGTGGTAGTAACGCAGTGCATGACCTTCTCAATGCTTAGCCATTTTTGTTGACATCATTTGAATGCATTTCCAATGAATGATGCTAGTCGTTTGAATGCAGGTGGGTTACAGAAATCGGTCAAACTGCTACAGCATGAAGGAAGAAGGGCCTAAATAGGGACAAACAAAGGAAGAGACAAATGAATAGAGATGGGGATGGAAACCTGAAAGGTCCATCAGTTGCCCCTCCCATCATGACCATGTGCAAAAAGATTAAAAAAAAGGGTTCTGAAATGTCGGAGAAACTGGAAAGCCACACGTTTGGGGGGGAGCCCAAAAGGCCTGCTGTGATAGTTTAAATATTGTAAAGTTATAACTTAGAAGGGGATTTTTCCCTCAAAAAATTTGTAAACCATTTTGCTTGTAAGAGGAACTATTTCGTTTTACAATCGGAAACTGCAACTTTGGCCTGCTGGAGAAAGCGAAATGTGGAATGTATTAATGTGATTAAATGAACAAATGTTGAAGAGGAACTATTTCATTTTCAGCTATGTTTCATTAACTGTGAGAGTGTTTGACTTTCTGAACCTATGTTCTTGTTGAATGTTCTTCAGTATATTTTGTGATGTTTTCCACTGTGATTAATAAGTGTTGTTCATAAAACGATTGGCTATCTGGTTGTTTAAATATCTATAATTGTTCATGTGTTTTGAAAGAAGTATCAGCTATCTGTAACTTTTCATAATGCATGTGCAAAATATATTACTCACCAATAACTGGTAATTTTGCTCCCTAGGGATAGTTTAAGTGGTTAGTTTAGTTTCTTGTTGTATGTGATTTGGATGCTTGTGAGCCTTAAGACGAAAGGTAAGAACCTGCGCATCACATTGTGACTGCTCCTTGCATTTTATCACCCTACATTGTTAATTAGGCACTTGCATTTCATAATTTAAGTTAAAAAATACAAAAAACTCGGTGGACCGGGCCATGACCGGTAAAGCCTTTGTTTTGTATTTGACCTACGGTAGCCGGACCATAAACTGGACGGATTCCCTATTCCAAACAGTCAACGGGATAGTTGGGAACGTTGATTGGGGATAATCCCTTACTGTTGCTGCCTGCGAATTTCGGGGCCTCAACAGTTTTGGTGCTAGAAGGAGGGCCGCCAGTGTATGGCTGGCCGAGGAAACCCATTTTCCCAATAATATTCCATCAGTAACAGTTCTGAAAGTAGTGGGTTTCATAATCCAATTCCAGAAGAAAGAGAACATCTATATTCTGTTGGCAACAAAATTGTTAATGATCTGAGAAGACACACCAGGGCACATGTAAAGAATATTGGAGGATTGCCAATCATCCCTGAATTGCCCAGAAGAGAGTATAAAAAGAAAGATCGTGCTGAAGCGGAAGGCTCAGTGTTGGTTGGAGACTGGGAAGAACTTGTAGAGACAGCCTTACAGGAAGTTGTGCTACCTTTGAATCAAGAAGGCCCAGAAACCCCTCACAGTTCCCCTGCTCACACTCCCGTTGGTTCACCTCCTCACTCTCCACCCAGACTCATGGCTGGCGTAAACACAAACCAACCACCCAACCCACCAAATCCACCACCTGCATGGAGAGCCAGATCACCATTGAACCTTACACCTCCATTACACGACCTACCTCAAGCCTTTGACAAGATGTTGCCCAAGTTTGACCCCAATGAGAAAATACTAGTAGATGATCACCTACAAAGTTTTTACTTGGAAATTGAAGGATTAAGGGCCGGGGAATGTGAAGATGTGGTATGCAGGCTGTTTCTACATACCCTTAAAGGAGCTACAGCGTCATGGTACTTTGGGTTGCCTACTAACTCTATCCCTAATTGGGATACCTTCGAAATAATTTTCAGAAGTAAGTATGGAACTCAGAAAACTCATGCAGCCCTCATGAAAGGGCTATGCGCCTTGAAGAAAGAAAGAAAGGAAAAGGTGCACAGTTTCACACAAAGGTTTGTAGCCTATCTCAAGAATTTCTCTAAAATAGATAGACCTTTAGACAAAGTTTTGATTGAATATTATACTTCATCTTTAGGCCCTGATCTGGCCATGTTTGCCGAAGGCAGGGCCAAGCCTACTTTGATGGAAACCTATGAAGAGGTTGAAGTAGTGGAAGCTGAAAGAGAGAGTATTGAATACTATCCAGAACAGTCAGGAGAAAAGGGTGCAGGCAGAAAAGCCTTATTGTTTACTAATCCTAAAGAAGAGAAATCGCCAGATCTTGAAAATATGGCCAAAATGATGCAGAATCTTTCCAACAAAATCATAGACTTGGAGAAAGAGAAGGAAGCACCAAAGTTTTATAAGCCATATTATAAGAAAAGAGAGGATAACCATCAGTCTCAACCTCCTCCTCACAATACCGCATCTATGAATTTAACAGAGGTAGGCTTGGACAACTTTTGCACTTTCCACCAATAGCCACACTCTGAAAAGAATTGTCCTCAATGGATTAATTCAATGACGTTCGTCATGAATTAACTGTTAGATTCTAGATTAACAGAAGAGGGAGATGAAGAAAGAAAAGAGAATTCTGCTTCTACTTCTACTAAAGAACATGAAGAGGAAACCATGGATTTATGGAATTCGGTCTCGTTATTTGACGCTGAGGAGGAAAAGACTCAGGGGTACAAGGACGTTATGGAAACCAACGTAGCCACAAGGAGCCAAGGGACGGTTAAGGAAGACAATCTTATACTCCCAAAGATTAAGAGGCTGCAGAAAAATGTTAAGAAGAAATTTCAAAACAAATCTTTGGTTGACAAAATTTCAGAGTTCACTATTACCAGCCAAAATCCTAGGCAGAACGAAGCTCGGGCCAAGTCAAGTGAAGAAAATGCTGATAAACCCCATCCCATTGAGTAGCCGATGGATTATGACATAGTGGAGGATTTAAAAAAGGTAAAAGCAAATGTGCTGCTATTCGAAATGTGTAAAGTGACACAGCAAAAAGAGAGACTATTGAAAGCACTTGAAGCATCAGATGAGAAGCTACCCGCCAACAATCAACCTCAAGAAGAAGAAGAAATTGGAGAAACGAGCGTTGGAGGTAAGTCTAAGAGCAGACATCCACCTTTCCTCCTCATGTTTGAAATTTTCAATCATAATGTACATAATTGCTTGGTAGACTTAGGGGTGTCGGTAAATGTTATGCACATATTAGTCTGTAATAAGATCAATGGGCAGCCTAAGCCATCCATGTGGAGGGTGGTTCAATTTGATAGAACAGATGTAAAGGTGATCAGTGAGCTGGAAGATGTCCTAGTCCGTCTGGCATCTAATGACAAAGTTTGCCAAGTTATTAACATCGTGGTGGCTAATATACCAGACGCTTACGGTCTTGTCCTGAGCAGAGATTGGTCAGCTAAATTAAATGGATATTTTGCCTCAGATTGGTCGCATCTGTGGTTTCCATACAAAGGGAGTCCAAACCAGATTAAGATTCTAAGAGAGCCTCACATGAAGTACAATGTTACTCAGCTAGAGGAGAAGAATGTACCAGTGGATTCTGTACTGGGAAACTATTTTATTGAATTGGAAGCAGGGAATTATCAAGAAGAAGAAGCCAGCAACACATCTGACACCCAGCTTGATCTCCTTCGATTCTCACAGGCTGATGAGATTGACTGTAATATAGTGAGCTTAGCAGTAGGAGTAGATTCACCTTCAGTAGTTAGTGATTTTTGGATTTTATTTTTTGATGGATTTAAGACAATAGAAGGGTCAGGGGCTAGCTGTGTCCTGATCGACCCATAGAATAATAAACATTTCCTTTCGTGTAGATTAGAGTTTGAGTGTACTAATAATACAGCTGAGTACGAAGCAATGGTGCAGGGACTAAAGAAGGAAATTGAATTAAAGGTAAGTAATCTAAAAGTCTTTGGGGATTCTGAAATTATTGTAAAACAAATCCGGAATCAGATACATTGTGTTTCTCCTCACTTAAAGGCTTACCAGAATGAGGTATGGGATTTGCTGAAAAGTTTTAATGCATTCAATATTATTTCAATTCCAAGGCTTAAAAACATAGCAGCTTACCTGTTGGCCACCTCAGCCGCTAGGTTGGTACCCACTAATAATCGATGTTTTTTTGAGTTACTTTTCAGGCCTTCAGTACCGAATATGATCACCAACTTGCGAGTGTTCGACGATGATCAACAAATCATAGAATGTTTGACAAATGATGAGGTGTTTAAAGGAGCGATCATAGATGATGAAGAGCATCAAGCCGAGATGAAATATGACAATTTCATTCCTAAAGGTGTCAAAACGTTAGAAAAAATGTTCGATTTAAATGAAAAGTTCAGAAGACCAGCCAACGTGAATACCCACAGATCATCTCTACAATTCGAGCTGATAAATTTAGGGACTGAGACAAATCCCAAATTTGTGAATCTCGGCAAGTGTTGTTCACCAGCAGAAAGAGACAAATTCATCAGTCTATTTAAACAATATAAAGATGTTTTCACATGGACGTATGAATATTTGAAAACATACGACACCAGCATCATCAAGCACATTGTTCCCATCAAAGTCGGAGTCAAGCCGTATTAGCAGCCTTTGAGAAAAATGCATCCGAAGCTGGAACCACTGAATCAGAGTGAAGTGAAGAAATTATTGGATGCTAGAATCATTTTTAAAGTCAGACACTCTGAGTGGGTATCAAATCTGGTACAAGTTAGAAAAAAATATGGAGAGATCAGATTATGCGTTGATTTCAGAAATCTGAACCGAGCTTCTGATAAACATAACTACCCGATGCCACCCATGGAGCAATTGCTCCAAATGGTCTCAGGTTCTGAACTGTTTTCGTTATTGGACGGTTTCTCTGGCTACAATCAAGTATTAGTAGCCGAGGAGGACAGGTTGAAGACAACGTTCAGGACCAAATGGGGAACCTTTGCCTACAGAAGGATGCCTTTTGGGATTATAAATGCGGGAGAAACATTTCAAAGAGCTATGGACATAGCTTTCCGTGGATTTATCGGCCACAGCGTTGTAGTGTACCTTGACGATATTACAATATTCTTGAAAAAAAGAGAAGAGCACGCATTTCACTTAAGGCATATTTTTGAACGCTGTTGAAAGTATGGCATCTCAATCAATCCTAAGAAATGTGTGTTTGTTGTCACAGAAGGCAAGTTGCTGGGTCACATAGTGTCAAAGCAAGGGATCTCCATTGATTCAGAAAGAATTAAGGCTATTGAACAAATCCCCTTGCCCCATAATAAAAAGGGGATGCAATCATTCATGGGAACCATAAATTTCATACGAAGATTTGTGCCTGATTTCGCTCAGACTGTCAAACCACTGCAGCAGATGGTGAAGCAAAATGTACAATTCAAATGGACCGAGACTGAAAAGAATGCTTTCAGCAAAATCAAGAATGCTGTCACACATGCACCTTCCCTAAAAAGCCCATATTTCGATAAAGACTTTATTCTATAAACCTTCGCATCCGATGATTCGCTAGCAGCTGTGTTTACGCAAAAGGAAGATGGGGGGGATGAATTCCCAATATCCTTCATGAGAACTGGTCTGCAAGGGGATAAATTAAACTACCCAGCCATTGATAAGCAAGCTTACACAGTGTTTAAGGCAATGAAACAATTCAGGCCTTATATACTAAAAAATCAAACCAAGGTAATAGTCCCCTACCCAGCTGTAAGATCCCTTCTCATACAGAAAGAGTTGGGGAAAAGAAGGGGCAACTAGGTAACAGCTCTTCAAGAGTATGACCTTGAATTCAAGCCATCCTCCATAGTTAAAGGTCAAGGGTTGTGCAAATTGATGACTAAAAGTGGGAACAATGAAGAAGAATCCTGGGAGGATGAGGCCAAATTACATGTAATGGATGTATGTCCTTTGTTTACAGCTCCCGAGTCTTGGTATAGAGACCTTGTGCATTACCTGCAGGCAGGGCTGTTACTAGAACATTGGAATTCCAAGCAAAGAAGAGCGCTACGTCTTAAATTAGCATCTTATCAAATTGTGGAAGGAATATTATTCAGAAAAAATTATGACGGGGTTCTTCTCAGATGCCTAGAAAAGGAAGATGCGAAGAAAGTAATGACAGAGTTGCATGACGGTCCTGCTGGGGGACATTATTCAGGAGACACTATAGCCCACAAGATCCTCAGGGTAGGTTATTATTGGCGTACGCTTTTCAAAGATGCACATGCACATGTCAGGAAATGTGATACTTGACAAAAGTGTGGTGGGAGACAACCTAAAGCAGCAGCACCCTTAAAGCCTGTGATGATCATGGAACCATTTGAGCAATGGGGGCTAGATATAATTGGAGAAATAAAGCTGAATTCCTCTCTGTAGCACAAGTACATTCTGACCGCCACTGATTATTTCACCCGCTGGGTCAAAGCTATCCCGCTGCGCAAGATAAATGAAGACGAAGTCATCAGCTTCTTGCAAGATCATATCATGACCAGGTTTGGAGTTCCAATTTAGTTAGTCTTTGATAATGATAAGTACTTCTCATCAATTAAATTAACTGCTTTTGCTCATGATAAAGGGATAAAATTGCATTATTCTGCTAACTACTATCCACAAGGAAATGGCCTGGCCGAGTCCTCTAACAAAAATCTGTTTAGAATTTTAAAGAAGACTGTAATAGAAAACCAGAGGAGTTGGCACTCAGCACTCCCAAACGCCCTTTGGGATGATAGAGTCACCCCCAAGTCCATGATAGGAGTGTCACCTTATACTCTTGTGTATGGTAAAGAAGCCATTCTTCCACCCAAAATCATGCTGCCGTCTTCTATTTTAGCCTGAGAGTCTAGTGGGTCAGAGGATGAAGTTTTGCAAATAAGAATATATAATCTTCTGAAAGCAGAAGAAGCTATATCTAAAGCCCAAGAATTCTTTAAGCAACAGCAAGAGCTAGTTAAGAGATGGTTCGAAAAACATAAAGCTGGAACAAAAGACTTTGAAGTAGGAGACTTAGTCCTCAAATGGGATCACCCCCATGACAAGAAAGGAAAGCACACTAAATTTCAGCAGTTGTGGGTAGGCCCTTTTCAGATTGCAGCAAAGCTTGGCCCTTCTACTTATAAGTTGCAAGATCTGCAAGGATGGGAAGAGAACCTACCAGTAAATGGTTTGGTCCTCAAGCCGTATTTTTCCTGAGTTTGTTTGATTTCTTTTGTCTTGTATATAAATAATCTGTTTGGCTATCTTTTGAGTCATGTTTTACATTTTGTTTTAGTTTGTTTTCTTGATTCTAATAAAGGGAACGAACCCGCGGTTGCATGGAGAACATTAAAATGTTTGGGAATGATAAACATTTTTGGGTCTTAGACTGTGTGCTTTGTATAAATTAATTTCTTCCAGTTTAGTTGTTTTCTCAAATAATTCTGTGTGCATTGAAGTCCTGCTTAACCCCTGTGAAATAAACCGGATTCAGAGAGTTTGGAATACTATGTTGAGGCTCCATCCACGTCACAATTAAAATGTTCTAAGGAGCGATAGCAGAGGACCCATGGAAAGGAGCAAGGTGAATAGTATATTAAATATAAATGATCCCATGCCAAGAAACGAGCGCCAAAAGGCAAATAAGAATAAAACTCCTATAAAAGCAGCATATGCCAAAACAGATGCTGAATCATCTATACAAAATTGCTGAAAGATCC
Source organism: Pseudotsuga menziesii (assembly GCA_001517045.1). Lineage (NCBI taxonomy): Eukaryota > Viridiplantae > Streptophyta > Pinopsida > Pinales > Pinaceae > Pseudotsuga > Pseudotsuga menziesii. The sequence goes on from LPNX010145519.1 coordinate 127,343, forward strand.
TCTCCGTCCGTGAGCTGAAAATTAAATACGTCTCTCACACAATAGGACACTATGGGATAGAGGATCCTGAATTAAAATTCAGTAAGAAAGGAATTCAGGAGGACTCATAAGAAAAGGACAAAAGTCCAAAAGCACAAAAAGTGCTAAAATGGCATGGGAATGAGGAACAAATGAATATTTCTATTTACCATGTGCTACAATCCTATGGTGTCCGAGCTATCAGCTACCTAAAGACAAAGGTAATAATGAAACTCATCTTCTAGCCTTAGCAGAGTAATCTGGAGTTGAAAATCTTGGTTTCTACTCTCCCAAATTGGACTATTATCAATGGTTGAAGGTACACACTTCTGGCATTCAAGAAATCCAGGTAGCTGGAAGAATTCAATGAGATGCACTGGTTGTTAAACAGTCTATTACTCAAATATTAATCGCCCAGAGATCTAGGTTCGCCAAGTAATCGCCAATTGTTGCAGCTGCAACTTTTCTCCCCAAATTTCTGAATTTTGGGCCCCTCCTCATAATTTAAAGTCGTTTTCATCGCTGGATGCTTGAATCGTTGGTCGTGTTTTATGTTGAATGATTTTGAAGATTGGTTTCCAGCCTGCTTTAAAGATTGCCTGTGTATCATTTTTATGGTTGGTCGCGGATGCGAGTTTGGTATGCCTAGCCAAGGGTAACTTGTTTTTGTCTTTGAAGGTCCACTGTTTCGAAAGCAAATAGGTTTCAACCATTACTGGTTTTATAGTTTTGAAGTAATTAAAGTTTTCCGTTAGACGGGCGTCATCCTGTGTTAATTTGGCGGTTGATGTTTGGTTTATTTTCCGCCATTGTAGCCCCCAATATGATTGACCATCCGAAGCTTAAAGAGCCCCGACTGTCGATGTGTGTTAACCTTTCTATCGCATGTTTGAAGACTGTTTTATTCCTCCGTTGCGGCCGTGGAAGCCTTTTCCCTTCCAATTTCAAAGTCTTTCGATCCCCGATTAAGTCGTTCCGCCCGCATCGCTTGTCTCTAACCTTTTTGCTTCTGCCGTTGCGGCTCCCAAAGTGATTTGGCCTCCGAAGTAGAAGTTCGTCCAACGTCCGACTGAGTTTCCTCCCACCACCCCTTGCCCGTAGTTTTTCCTCTTCCACCATTGCGGCTAGGAAAGCCTTTTGGCTTCCGATGTCCAAACCTTGCCGGCTTCCAATTGAGGAGTTTTTCCCACCCTTCGGTCACTTGTTCGCTGCCTCATTCCTTTCCGCCATTACGGATGTAGTGGGACTTTCAGCTTCCGATGCTATTTTTCTAGGTATCCGATGAGTCCCCGCTTCTTGTCAAGATAGTGGTTCCAGTGTTCACCTTGTGGTAGTAACGCAGTGCATGACCTTCTCAATGCTTAGCCATTTTTGTTGACATCATTTGAATGCATTTCCAATGAATGATGCTGGTCGTTTGAATGCAGGTGGGTTACAGAAATCGGTCAAACTGCTACAGTGCGAAGGAAGACGGGCCTAAATAGGGACAAACGAAGGAAGAGACAAATGAATAGCAATGGGGATGGAAACTTGAAAGGTCCATCAGTTTCCCCTCCCATCATGACCATGTGCAGAAAAGATTAAAAAAAAGAAGGTTCTGAAACGTCGGAGAAACTGGAAATCCACACGTTTGGGGGGGAGCCCAAAAGGCCTATTGTGATAATTTAAATATTGTAAAGTTAGAACTTAGAAGGGGATTTTTCCCTCGAAAAATTTGTAAACCATTTTTCTTGTAAGAGGAACTATTTCATTTTACAATCGGAAACTGCAACTTTGGCCTACTGGAGAAAGCAAAATGTGGAATGTATCAATGTGATTAAATGAACAAATGTTGAAGGGGAACTATTTCGTTTTCAGCTGTGTTTCATTAACTGTGAGAGTGTTTGACTTTCTGAACCTATGTTCTTCAGTATATTTTGTGATGTTTTCCACTGTGAGTAATAAGTGTTGTTCATAAAACGATTGGCTATCTGGTTGTTTAAATATCTGTAATTGTTCATGTGTTTTGAAAGAAGTATCAGCTATCTATAACTTTTCATAATGCATGTGCAAAATATATTACTCACCAATAACTTGTAATTCTGCTCGCTAGGGATAGTTTAAGTGGTTAGTTTAGTTTCTTATTGTATGTGATTTGGATGCTTGTGAGCCTTAAGATGAAAGGTAAGAACCTGCGCATCACATTGTGACTGCTCCTTGCATTTTATCACCCTGCATTGTTAATTAGGCACTTGCATTTCATAATTTAAGTTAAAAAATACAAAAAACTCGGTGGACCGGGCCGTGACCGATAAAGCCTTTGTTTTGTATTTGACCTACCGTAGCTGGACCATAAACTGGACGGATTCCCTATTCGAAACAGTCAACGGGCTAGTTGGGAATGTTGATTGGGGAGAATCCCTTACTGTTGCTGCCTATGAATTTCGGGGCCTCAACACATTCTCCCAAACACTTTGTGATGGAGTGGGAGATCAATCGGACATCTTGTGAAGGGATGGGTTGACCAACACATGCTCCTAGACACTCTATGAATAAGTGGGGATATCTCTTGGACATCATGTGATGTGATGGAGAAATTTAGTGCATTCCCCTAGACACTCTTAGATGGAGTGGGGATATCTCTAAGACACCCTGTGATTGGGTGGAGAGACTAGTGCATATAACTAGTGCATACTAGCACATATTACATGTAGGCTCTCCAATGGAATGGATTGATCTGGTGCATGTGGACCCACCAATATAATAGGAGTCACATATTTGTGTTTTCTTCTCACATTCTTCTCACTCCATTCTATATAATAACGAGGGACATCCCTATTGTTCTTGATTCCACTATCGTGATTCTAATACTCACCTTCCTTCAATGGACTTTGTATCATTAGATGTTATTGGGATTTGTGTAGTATGTTGATGTTCAGGTTAGCTACAACATTTATTTGTTGTATTTCCTAGTACCTTTTTACTACAATTGACTAAACTATTTTATTTCTACCCATGTTTCCTTAAATACTTGAAACAATGCCTCTAGTTGTATGTCTATGGTATCTTTTTTATTGACTTCCTGTAAATTTAAAATCTCAAATATGGAGTTAGTGTACATACAGTCCACAACAACAAGGTGAGGTATTAGCAAATAAATGTCTTGTGTCATGTTGAGAAGTAGACATTTGTACAACCACTTGCTTATTTTCCTCCATAGATGATACCCCTTGTAAAGAATAATTCAAGGGGAATATAACTTCCATGTGGTGAGTCACATAACTAAATTAAATTCTAATTAATAAAATATGTAGTCACTATGTGATCACTTCCATTACCTATCTCATTTAATCACCCTTTTACTAATGATTTTATATATGTTTGGTCAACCGGTCTAATTGTTGTTTTGCACCTTTGATTATGAGTGATGCTAATTTATTAGTGAATGGGTGCAGATCAAAACTATAGGCATCTAAGCTATATGGTTTATTTTGTGGTTTCTTTCTCTTCTTTCCCTTGATCTATTATATATTGGCTAGATGTGTTCGGATGTGATCTTCTCAAATGATTCATGATCCATTATGACCTATGTGCATGACCCTTACCCATGTTTCCTTTAGAACGAACGACATGTGTCTTTTCCATGTTAGTTAATATTTTCTCCTAGATAATGCATCAACACTCCAAATCACTCTAATGCATGGTTGGTTTATTCTTGGAACTTACCCCAATGCTCAATCACTAACCACACAAGGAAACTTTGAGGCTAATGGAATGGACTTGTTTCTGTGTATCTCTCTGTGTTTTTAATTCATTTACCTTTAAGTAATTTTTAAGACCATCATGAGGAGGAGGAGTGTAAGGTCACCAACTCAAAATCCATGGGTACTAGCTTACACAATAACAATAAAAGCAATAACAACAATAATCTATTTTTAATAATAATAGTAATAATAATCTATTTTTAAGGCCACATCCAAGCAAGACATCAATTTTGTGTATGAGACCCCTTTGTTTATAGGACAAGGGATGCCCACTATGTAGTAATGTAACTTATAAAGTATATAGAGGTATATGTACCCTAACCCCCTTTGGATTTGAACCTATGACCTCCTTGGAGGAAACACATGTTCGTAAATGTTAGGCCCACTCAGGCAGCAGGCTGTGATATTTTAGTGTGATGATATAATGTTTGGAAAAAATTCTAAGACCTAAGAAAACATATATCAATTCTATTTTTGTAGAAAGAGGTGTGATTCCTACTGCAAGTTGGAAGCTCCTTTTTCAGGTTCCTAATATAATAAGAAAGTGTGACATAATGTTGATGCTAAAACTTGTGAAAAAAAAACCATTTTTTTCAATCAATAAACACATTATGTCAAAATGTTCATAGGTCATTTGTGTTTGTCTTTCATTTTCCTTCAACTCCAAATCTTGAACCAAGCATAGTTCATTTTTTTATACTAGTTTGTTTATTTACTTCAAAAAATTATTAGACTCCACTATACTTGTGTACCCTAGGTATTCATCTAACCTCTTCAATTTCGTCCTGAAATCCATTTAATGATGTAATTTAATCCTAAAAATCAAAGCAACAAAGACTCAAGATGCAAAAAAAACTAGAATTTATAGTGAAAAATAAGAAACATTTGACAATAAAAAGATAAATATTGTTGGAAATGAGTCATTTATTATGAGAGAGGATTTTGGGAACAATGTTCACTCTCCTCTTAATGTTGGTAAACATTTCACTTGAGAATATATATGTTACAATAATTATTGATAAAACATTCCATAGCCTTATGCGGCTCTTCAAATAAGATTCCCAGATCGAAATTGTTAACTACTTGATATGGTCAAATAATTAATAAGTATCAAATTCCTAGAGGGTTTTAATTAATAGCGAGACCATTTTTACAATGATTGTATACTAACTACTTGGCCTTATTCCAAATATATGAACATATACAATGCTTGACTAAAACCTAAATTAAGGTGGGTTAGGTTACGACCCTAACATGCCCTCCCCTTCAAAATAAACGTTATCCTCAATGTTGAAAGTGGGAAATTGTTGTAAAGTATATGTTGGTTCCCACATTGAATCATCTAGCATCATATATTTGTCATTGATGTCAAAAGTATTCATATGAAAATGGAATAACCAGTAGATATGGTAGCAAGATAAGTTCAGTGATGACAAAGTAATAACAAAGGACAAGATGGCAGAGTAAATTTAGTGATGGCATGGCATAGATGATGACATGGCATATATGATGATGTAGCATGTGTGATAAGGTTGGAAAATACATATGATGGTGACCTAATGTCTTGGTTTATCTTTAAAGTGTTTGTGGAGAAATTGATGGATATTCCAGAATGAGGGTTCATGGAATTAGATTGTTCAGTTGTGCATCTGACCATATGATTTCTTTGTCCAAGAGATCAATGAGGGAAAATATATCAATTTGACTTTGGAAAGTTTTAAAATGCCCACCAAAATGATGTAAATGTGCCAATATGTTCATTTATTGATATAATTCTCTTCCTTGATTAACAGTCCATCAAGCCATGGTTTTTAGCCTCCTCGCGAGTGGTCATAAGTATGAAAAAAAGAGGTACTAAGTTAGTAAAAATATGATCTATGATGGTGTATAAAAATATGTCTGCTCAGAGTGTATAAAACAGATATATTCCTATACCGAGATGAAAGGAAGATAAGACATAGTTTTACAAAAGGATCCAAGCTGAACCTCTATTGATTGAATAAAAAAGTTGGTTATACAAATGGTGGAACTGCAAAAGACTGAAATGAACGGGAGATAGAGTATATGTAACAATCGAAGAAAATAGAAACTATATCTATGAGAGTGTTATAAATTCTTCCAAGAAACTATATATGTGAGATTTTTTATAAATTTCTTATAATTAGTAGCATGACGAAATTCTCTATGTATATAAATATTCAAAACTGTTAGAAAGAGTTGTAGAGTATTTTAACAAAGAAATTATGCAGATCCGCATTGTCATGGTGAGATCCGGATTCGATCTAAAATCAACGGCTAGGAAGAATTCCACACGAGATCCGACAATTAAGGATCAGTTCCGAAACAATCAATATTGAACGGCTTATATTAGTCCTACACTAGATCTGACAGTTAAGGATTAATTCTGATGGTTAAGGATTAATTCCGACAGTTAAGAGGAAAATCCAAATTTATACAAAAGATCAAGATCAGTGGGTTGACATTAGTTTCGCTAAAAGAGATCGATGGTGAAGAAGGAAAAATGCGGAAAGGGAATTGCAGAAATAATGTTTAAATATTCTATGAACCTGTAACCCGCAATTCAGAAGATCGAAGTTCGGGAAAGACTTCGCAAAATATAGATGGTGTGGAAGAAAAATTGCAGAAAGATGCTTGCAGAAAGAATCTTACGGAAAGAAGCTTGTGGAAAGAATATTGTGAAAAGAAGCTTGTGGAAAGAAGCTTGCAGAAAGGATCTTGCGGAAATTCGAGATAAAATTTGAGGAAATGTTACGTTTCTGCATCCCACAACCTGCATCCCACAACCCGCAATCTATAATATTGATGGACAAGAAGACATCCACATAAGATCGACAGTGCAGAATTGTTGAGGTAGAAAGGTGAAGTGCGGAAATCAGGAAAGTGTTGAAAGTATGGAAAAATCGTTTCAAGAGATGTTGTTCTGGTTTCCACCACTCGATGATCAATGGTTAGGAAAAAATCCTGAAGAAGATCAACGACGAAGAATCATTGGGGCATAAATATGGTGCGGAAATGTGCTTTTGAGTGGCAAATTTGTCTGCTAGATCGACGGACTGGAGAGTCTCAAAATTAGATCAACGACCTAGATTTATTACGGAGAAGGATATTGCGAAAGCACCAGAAAATGTTAATTCGAGCTACATAAATGAATTTTGAGGTGCTGAATGAATGAAATGGTGCATAAGAATGTTCTGGTTCAATATTTACATGTAGTATAGATTTCCTGCAATCCTTACAAGTGATTCCCGCAACTATGAAGAGATTACATGACATTATTGGAAGAGTATCTGATAGTTTTAATTTTAATAATTAAATGTCCATAAACAAAATTATCATAAGTGTGATTATCATATTTGAAATGGCATGTTTTTGAAAGGGTGTGTTTCCAGAACAATACATTCACAGGAAACGTGAAGATACTTATACACAAAAGAATGAGTGAGATAAAATGTCTCAAAGTCCACATCAGAAAATTAGAAAGAGAGACCAGTGGGTGTGACAGAGAATGGAGGGAAAATAAATCTAGCATATTACAGAAAACATATTAGGGTGGCAGGGTGGCACTAGGGCAGGAAACAAGCTTGCAGGGGGTTGGTTCCTCCTTCTAGCAGAAGTTGGTAAATGGAGTGTAGGGGCATCCTATCAACTGTAGTTGACAAAACAAGGTGTCATAGCATCCTTTCAATAGAAGCTAATAAACCAGGGGGTCGTAGCCTCCTTCCAATAGTTGCTGGTAAATAGGGTGTAATACCATCCTTGTCTGTAGCAGCAAGAAAAAATATTTCTAAATAACAATTTTGCAGTAATAGGACATATTGGTGGTTTACTCTATTGGGCTTCCACGTTAAAATTGTGTTCTGTGTATTCTTAGTGTTATGTGTTTTTAATGATGGATTTAAAAAGTGGTTAAATTAGTAAAAATATAGCAATATTAATTCACACCCCCCTCTTAGTATTGACCAATAAACCAACAATTGGTATCAGAGCGGGTTCCTTCACTATAGTTTAACCACTAGAAGGAAGATCCCACTAAAACCACTATGGATCAACAAGAAGATATTTAAACAGTAAATGGATCTCCAATAGTTGGAAAATAAGAATACATATTTTGGAGTACAAGAATGAAAATTTATCTAGAGGCATTAGGACATTATGTATGGAATTCAGTGATCACTGATTACTTCCCACGAAAGAGGATAAGGACTCTAGCTCAAAATAAAGCCAAGAAAAGTAACTCAATGGAAATGGCTTCAATCCTTGATGGATTACCTAATGATGTCAAAAAGAACATAGGTGAATGTAACTCTACAAAGGAAATTTGGGAAAAGATAAAATACCTCTACTCAGTTGAGCAAAGAGTAGAAGGAAGACTTGTTATTCTCAAGGATGTTAGTGAAGATGAAAATATAAGTGAAGATGAAGAAGATTTGTTTATAGGGACAAAAAACTCAGATGAGGAATCAGAAGTGGAAATAGAATCCCAATACATGGCTATTGTAGATGAAATTGAAAAATGTAGGAAAAAGAAGAAAGTCTTGAAAGGAAAATTGTCAAAAGAAGAGGAACTCAAAACCCTCCAAGAAGAGCTATGCAATTCAATACAACAACTGTTGGCTAGTATGGAAGAGGTCAAGAGATTAAAAAAATAAATTGTTGAATTCAAGGAAGAAGTGAAGAAGCTAAAAGATCAGCTGAATGTTACTGAGAAGTTCAAGGAAAGTACTGAAGCTCTTACTAAATTCCTCGGCTTACAAAGATCCCACAGGGATAAAACATGTCTTGGATATAATCATAAAGGATCAAGCTCTCATTCATGAAAATGTTAAATGTCAAAATGATGCCTCCAAAGATACACCCATGAAGCAGAAGAATCACAAGGAAATGAAGTCCAGTTATCATTATTATGCTCATCCTCCCAATATGAAAAATTTCAGAAGACATGCAAAAGAAAAGAGTCATTAGAAGCAGAAAAACCAGAGATTCTCCAAACATGCATTCTATGGATATTTTCATTGATGTCACAAGTTTGGTAGCAAGGCTGATGATTGTAGAATCAAAGAAGAAGATGAAGGGATGATAAGGAAAGAAGACACCAACATCTCTAATGTAAAAAAACTTATTTGTTTCATGTCTCATAGTATTGGACACTTTGAAAAACATTCCAAGAATAGTACATGCAGATATTCCTAGGAAACGCAGAAAAAGGTATGGAAAATGAAAACCAAGGAATAAAGAAATAAAAAACCAATAAGCAGAGTACCTCTTGGAAAAATATGGAGAAGAAAGGAAGAATCCAAAGATATATAATAAATATAGATTTTAAATATCAATGAGGTCTCCAAAGATGATGGTGAACATAATTATTCCACAGATAAAAAGGGAATCCATTATAAGGAAAAACAAGATGGAGATGTAAAAGGATACACCAATAAAAATAAATGTGATGAAGAAGGATGTAGTGATGACTATGGGATCCTTTCCTAAAATATATATCATGATTTAAAGAAAACCTTGAAAATAACATTAGAAAGGATCATATATTCAAGGGGAGTTAAAGTCAGCAAATTCCAATTGGTATCTAAGAAAAATTCAATTGGTATCTAATGTTGAAGTATATTGAAAGATATATTATTCAAAGATGATGGGTGATTAAGGTTGGTTAATGGATGAAATAAGAGAAAGTATGAAGTAACGTGAGAACAACAAAATGTGAGAGTCATGAAGTGTTAGAATTTTAACATTAAGCTAGCATTATATTAGGATCTTTAACTGAGAGAATAACAAGCATAGCAATAAAACACACGAGACAATGAACACAATGTTTTTCCTTGGGGAAACCATAAATGGAGAAAACCCCGCAACTTCCTCAGAGATAGAATCAACAACAAAAGTAAAACCCAAAACAGTAAGATGATCTCCCGACAGTAGTAGCCTCTTTCTATATAGCCCCAACAACTTCTTCTCCCTCATCTATTCGCTACAAATGAGTGTGAGTGAGTGTGTGATAAATAGAGAGAATCACTCTCTATTTATACTAATTCCTGACTTGACAATGACTCACTAGGTGAGTCTAACAACCCTAGGGCTCCAGAACTACAGGGACTTTAACCATTGAACAATAGGAGGGTTACCCACATTGACTTGACATGACTTGATTACATTATAGAAACTCCCAATCGGAATATTGGGGAATGACATGACTCAATTACATTACAAACACTTCCTGGAATAAAAATCAAGGTATAATACATAAGAAATGCAAGTGAATACATTCTGAAGTTACAATTACATCAACACTCCCTCTTAACTAGGATGGTATTCTCTCAACACAATTTATCAGCACAAGTATTCTTCTCTGTATCACCTAGATCATCATTGATTCCTCATCATATTCAAGTCATCTTCATCTTCAAGTCATCTTCATCTCCAAGTCATCTTCATCTTCAAGTCATCTTAATCTGGATCTGGATCATCACTCAATCTAGATCATCATCACTGGATTTGGATCATCACTCGATATGGATCATCTCTGGTTCTGGAACATCTCTGCTGGATCATAATCATAGGTGCTATCTCTTGATTCTTCTCATCACAGGTAGTTCTACAAGCCATCCCTTTTTCATGCTGGTTGTAGGATTAGCCTCCATGTAGGTCTTCTTCCAACACTTCTATCTGAACCTAAGTCAAAATGGCCCACCCAACACTTATATCTGATCATGTAGGAACCAATCCTATAATCATATCAGAAATGCATGCCCAACACTCACATCTGACCATGTGGGAACACGTCCCACAACCCTTTCAGAAAGTCCCAGCACTCACATATGACAACAATTGTTAGAAAGGCTCAGCACTTACATTTGACCATGCGAGGAACAAATCCTCCATGTTGAAAGGATCTGCACTTACATCGGACAACTAATGTCAGAAAGGCGCAGCACTCATATTTGACAACCAATGTCAAAAATGCTCAACACTTATATTCGACCATGCGAGGAACCAATCCTCCATGCCGAAAGGGCCCTGTACTTACATCTGACAACCAATGTCAGAAAGGATTTGCACTCATATCTGATCATATTGGAACCAATCCTACAATCACATTAGAATGGCCCTCAATCCCAGACTAATATTTCTTGGTAACTGACTAGGTGCCTCCATTCCAAGAATGGAATTTAGCGCTTATATCTGATCATGTAGGAACCAATCCTACAGTCACATCAGAATGGCTCAGCACTCACATCTAACATGGAAGGAGCCAATCCTCTCACCATGACATGATGGCTCATCCCTTACATCTAACCATGGAAGGAACCAATCATCTCACCATGTTAGAATGGCTCACGGACTCATCACTTCCCTTTGGAGTGAACCTCAATCTAGAAAACACCAAGGTTATCCCTGAAGTATTCAAACTTCACCCTAGCCAATGGATTTGGAAACACATCAGCTATCTGTTCATCCATTGCAACATACTAGAGCTTCACTGCTCCCCTCTGCACCATATCCTTGATATAGTGATACTTGATCTCAATAGGCTTCAACTTGTCATGGAACACCGGGTTCTCTGAAAACTTCATGCAACTCTGGTTTTCACAATGTATACAAGTATCATCAAACTAGAGATCAAATAAACCAGATATTAGCTTCCTCATCCATGCTACCTCATAACTAGCTGAACAAGCTACGATATAGTCTGCTTTAGCTGTACTCAGTGCCACATAGGATTGCTTCCTGCTAAACCAAGAGATGACACATGATCCCATACTGAAGCAACACCCTAAAGTGCTCTTCCTATCGATGGCACTACCTACCCAATCTGGATCAACATAACCCTCCAGGTTAATCTTCTGACTCACATCATACTTGAGCTCATAATCAACTATACCCCTTAGGTACCTCAGAATATGCTTTGCAGCAATCAAGTGAACATGTCTCGAATATGTCAAAAACTGGCTCAAGGTGTTCACAGCAAAGAAAATATCCAGCCTCATGTTCATCAGGTACATCAAGGACCCAATCATCTAATGATACATCATAGCATCAACCGCTTCTGATGAAGCATCACTTAATTGCTTCAGGTTTGATGCCATAGGTGTGGTCATGCCCTTGTAGTCCTGTTGGGGCCTCGAAATTCGAAGGCAGCAACAGTAAGGGATTCTCCCCAATCAACGTTCCCAACTAGCCCGTTTACTATTTGGTATAGGGAATCCGTCCGGTTTACGGTCCGACTACCGTAGGTCAAGCACAAAACAAAAGCTTCATCGGTTACAGCCCGGTCCACCGAGTTTTTGTATTTTGACTTAAATTATGAAATGCAAGTGCCTAATTAACATGCATGGTGTTAAGATGCAAGGAGCATTCACAATGTGATGCACATGTTCTTACCTCTCGTCTTAGACTCACTAGCATCTAAATCACGTACAATAAGGAAAATAAACTAACTACCTAAACTATCCCTAGGGAGCAGAATAATCATTTATTGGTGAGTAATACATTTTGTACATGCATTATGAAGAGTTACAAATAGCTGATTCTTCTTTCAAGACACATGAACAATTACAGATATTTAAACAACCAGATAGCCAATCATTTTATGAACAACACTTATTACTCACAGTGGAAAAAATCACAAAATATACCGAAGAACATTCAACAATAACATAGGTTCAGGAAGTCAAACACTCTCACAGTTAATGAAACACAGCTGAAAACGAAATAGTTCCCCTTCAACATTGTTCGTTTAATCACCTTGATACATTCCACATTTCGCTTTCTCTAGCAGGCAAAAGTTGCAGTTTCTGATTGTAAAACGAAATAGTTCCTCTTACAAGCAAAATGGTTTACAAATTTTTCGAGGGAAAAAGTCCTTCTCAATTCTAACTTTCCAGTATTTAAACTACAGCAGCCGATCGTTTGGGCTGCCCCCCAAATGGATCACCTTTCAGCTCCCCAACGCTTCATATTTCTTTATCTTTTCTACGCATGCCCATGAGTGGCTAAGTAACTGCCGGACCTTTTAGAACTGCTCCTTTGTCACCATTCATTTTGTCTCTTCTTTGGTTTGTCCATCTTACGATCCTGCCAGTTTCGGCTCTATTTTCACCAAACGGCCCGCCTTCGTTGACCAACCCCCGGAGAATACCTGCAATCAAACGACGAGCATCATTTGTTGGAAACGCATTTAAACCATAGAAACAAATTAAACTGACTGAATGACTAATCCACAGGAAATGATCAAGTGCACCACCGTCATTCTACAAGTGCCGACCATACTACCTTTTCCTCCTACAGGCTTGTGATAGCAATACCAACGGCAGAAGATGGGAGGAAACCAGCATCAAAATCCAAACGGCTTTCCTGGCCGCAACGGAGGAAAAGTAAAGGCTCCAGGTATGCGACGGGAGGGCGAGAAAATTTAAAATCGGAAGTCGGATGGTTTAGACAATGGAAGCGGAATGAATTTCCCAGCTGCAATGGCAAAAGGCTAAACACTGCGGGCAAGCGGCAGTGGGAGGAAACTCAATCAGAATTCAGATGGCTTCACACTTCGGTAGCTAAAGGAATTTGAGAGCCATAACGGCGGAAGGAAAAGCTAAAGACACGTGCGACCTGTGAGCAGGAACAACTTTTAAATCGGAAGTCGGCCAGGTTTGAACATCGAAAGACAAATGGCTTCCCCATCTGCAATGGCGGAAGAGAAATAGCTTCGGGTCCGAGGCTAAACAAGCAAACGTACGTCGGCAAGCGGATCGCTTTATGCTTCAGATGGTTAAGCAATTTGGGATCCGCAACGACGGAAGAGAAACAAGTTATCAGCCACCGATTTAACAGAAGATGACGCCTAGTTGACCAAAACAATAAATGTTCAAATAGCTTCAAGCATCGGCAAAGGTTAAACATCACTCTGCCTTCGAAACAGCAGCCTTAAAGAACAAAATATTTGACTTATCCTTGTCTAGCAAGCTAAATTCACGTCCGCGACCCAGCACAAAAAACAAACATAGCAATTTAAACAGGACGACAATCAATCTTCAAAATTTCTCGAAAATACAGCATGCCCAAAAACTCCAGAGTTCAATGATCAATAATAATGATAAAACATAAGGAGGGGCCCAAAAATTTAAAAAAATTTGGGGATAATTGTTGCAGCTGCAACAAGTCCATCATCCCAAACCTCTTCAAGATCTATACTACATACTTCCCTTGTCTGAGGGAGATTCCATCTGTATTTTGCCACACCTCCATGCCTAGAAAATAGTGCATCATACCTAATTCCTTCATTTCAAACTTGGCAGTAAGCTTTCTCTTCGTATCAGCAATCAACCCATCCATACCTGTTACAAAAAGATCATCTACATACAGTAGGAGTGTCACTGGGTTGCCATCTTCAACCTTGCAATAAAGGTTGGAATCTGCTTTATTTTTGGTAAATCCCAAACTGGATAGAAATCCATCAATTCTGCTGAACCATGTCTTGGGTGCCTATTTCAAACCATATAGGTATTTCTTCAATATACACACATGAGACTCCATGTCATGTGTCTCAAAACTGAGTGGCTGCTCTACATACACTTCCTCTTCCACTACACCATCCAAGAAAGCAGTCTTGACATCCATTTGGTGTATCTTCCATTTCATCACTGCAGCCAAAGCAAGTACTGATTTGATGGAAGTGTATCTGGCTATAGGTGCAAAATTTTCTTCATAATCTATTCCTTCTTTCTGTGAGAAGCCACGAGCAACAAATCTTGCTTTATATTTTTCTATGTTGTCATCTGCAGCATGCTAGATCTTGTAGATCCATTTGGAACTTACTACTGACTTCCCTTCTGGTCTTGGGACAACATCCCAAACATCATTCTTTATGATCGATTGATACTCTTCGATCATATCATCCTTCCATTCTTTCATTTCTGTCGCTTCTTCATAGTTGGAATGTTCTTTATCGATGAAATCACATAATAATGCTACATACCCGGAGTAGGACCTGGTCCTATTTCTTTCTTTGTGATTTTCTTCTAGAGCCCCATATCTTTCTGCACCTTGGATAGCTTCTCGTACCCAAGCAGGTTTCCTCTTATGAGGATTCTTCTCCTGAGGCGGATCTATAGGTTCTTGAGGTTTTTCAAATTCTCGATCTTCTTCGTGAATTTCTTCGTTCATGGTTATGTCATGAATTCTGGGTGCTTCTAATTCTTCAGGATCTTCAGCAGGTCTCTTCCTGGATCTGTTGTAAGTTGAGTCTTCATCAAATGCCACATCCCTGCTGATGTCAATCTTCTTTAATCCTGGGAATTATATTATGTAAGCCTTCAAGTTTTTAGAGTATCCCACAAATATACCCTTCTTTCCTGAAGGATCTAACTTTCTCCTCTTTTCTTTTGGAATGTGTATGTACAATGGACAGTCGAATATTCTGAGATGGTTGACTTTTGGTTTCTTGCTGGAAAAAACTTCTTCAGGTATCTTGTTCTCAAGTACTCTGTGTGGAGTACGGTTCTGTACATACACCATTGTTTTGGCAGCTTCTGCCCATAGATGCATGGGAAGATCTTGATCATGAAGCATTGATCTTGCAGCTTCCATGATAGTTCTACTCTTCCTTTCTACAACCCCATTCTGTTGTGGATTATATGGAGTGGATAATTCCCTCTTAATCCCTGAATCTTTGTATAACTCTTTGAATTCATTTGATGTGAATTCTCTGCCATTATCTAATCGAAAGGTCTTCATCTTTTTTTGTGTGTGGTTCTCTATCAAGGCTTTGAATTCCTTGAAGTGGTTGAAAAATTCATCTTTGTTCTTCATAAAGTATATCCATGTCTTCCTAGAATAATCATCAATAAAAGAAACATAGTATACATACCCGCTTAAAGAACTGGATGGCATTGGACCGCATACATCGGACTGAATGATTTCCAAGATTCCTTTTGCTTTGCTTTCACTACATGGAAATTTCTTCTTTGTGTTCTTTCCTTTTGCACATCCTTTCCAGACTCCTTCATGTTTTTCTTGAATTTATGGAAGAACTTCAACAACTTTGCTTGCAAGTGGCAGTGCTTTGTAGTGCACATGTGGAAGCCTTCTATGCCAAAGTTCATTTGGATCTACTCTGTCATGGACCAAAGCTTGTTCTAGATGGCCCTTCAATTTGTATAATCCTCCTTCTTGTTCTCCAATTACTATTGCATCGTCAATAGTCTTTCCTCTTGGCCACATGAGGACTTGGCCATCTACAAATGCAACTCTCATGCCTTTTGCATCTAGTGCCGATAAAAAAAGAATATTCTTCTTTAGTTCTGGTACAAATAGGACATCATTCATTTTCATAGACTTTCCAGAGTCTAGCTTGTAGGAGGATTCACCACTACCTTTTATGGGATATTGGTAGTCATCCCCAAGTTTCACCTTATGGGGTGAATTATGTTCAGATAGTTTCTCAAAAGATTCCTTGAATCCTGTCATGTGTTTGGAAGTCCCACTATCAATAAGCCAATCTTTGCTTCCATGAGTGACAGTTCCTATGAGAGAAGAGATTAGAACATATTCTTCATCACTTGAATATTCTTCACTTTCTTGTTTTACTGTCTTCCTGGGAGGATCATCATCCTTAGCAGTGTGAGCATGATGTCTTCTTTTGGAGTTATTCTTCCTCTTGGATCCATTCTTATTCATGGGACAACTTCTAGAAAAGTGTCCTCTTTCATCACATGTATAACATCTGATTTTGGATGGATCCCTTACAAAATTATTTTTTTGATGAGAATGCTTACCTTGGTGATAATGATTTTCCCTTCTTCCTTTCTTGGAGTGTACTGTGAGAGCATGATATTCACTTCCCATCTTTTCTTCTCGAGCTACTATTCGAGCTTCTTCTTGTGAACATTCTGCCCATAGTCTACTGAACTTGATTAGCTTATCCCTAACACAGATTCCTTGGATGAAAGAATCCCATGACCTAGGGAGACCATTCAAGGTTGTCATCACAATTCCTGCATTCTCCACTTCTTCATCTACTGCTTCAAGTTGTTCTTGGATCTGGGAGACCCTTGTGAAGTATGACTAGATGGTCTCCTCATTATGGATATTTACATTCTTCAATTGGTTCCTTAGAGTCATCTTCTAGTTTATGTTCTTCCCTTCAAACAGTTTGGTTAGGGCATCAAACATAGCTTTAGGTGTCTTGAGGGAGGACACCTATGGTATGAGGTGATCCTTGATTGAATTAGCAATAATCCTCTTTTCCATAACTAAATTATTCTTATGTAAGGCCTTAGCCTCTTCTTCCTCTAGAACTAGAACCTCCTCATGGATGTAGGAGTCCAACTCATTTTCTTCCAGGACCAGGGATATCCTATACTTCCAGGCTCAGAAGTTTTCAGCTCCCTCAAGCTTTTCATCAAGCTTGGTATGATGAGACATCTTAACTGAGAACCTCAAATGGAAATACAAAATATTTAGATCTTACCAAGTCAAGATGTCAGATCTAAATTTGGAGTTGAATTTCTGCAGTGTTGTTTCAAGAGCAGATTAGGGTTTGGATTTTCCAGAGTTCTTTCCAACCAAATGATTTGATATTGATATCTAAACTTTGATTTTGGTGAGGAGATCAATCCAGGACTGGGCTCACTCAAAAATTCCACTTATGTAGAAAGCCCTAATTTCTGGCAGTAGTGTCGGGTCCAAAACTGAAAAAGCTCAGAATTGGATTCTGCTTCGACAGAAAGATGCTCCCTAGGGAGGAGAGTTAATACAACCTTCTTTTGCTGAAAATATGTGGAGAGAGATCCACAAACTAGGAAGCCCTAATACCCGCAGCTGCACAATGTCTTCTTCTCAGGTTAGATCCGATACCATGCCATATTTTTAACATTAATCTAGCATTTTATTAGGATATTTAATTGAGAGAATAACAAGCACATAAATCAAACACAAGAGACAATGAAAACGGTGTTTTTCCTTGGGGAAACCATAAATGGATAAAACCCTGCAACTTCCTCAGAGATAGAATCAGCACCAAAAGTAAAACCCAAAATAGTAAGATGATCCCCCGACAGTAGTAGCCTCTTTCTTTCTATCCCCAACAACTTCTTCTCCCTTAGCTATGCACTACAACTGAGTGTGAGTGAGTGTGTGATAAATGGAGAGACTCACTCTCTATTTATACTAATTCTCGACTTGATAATGACTCACTAGGGATGACTTCACTAGGTGAGTCTAACAACCCTACGGCCCTGGAATTGTAGGGACTTTAACCCTTGAACAATAGGAGGGTTACCCACATTGACTTGGCATGACTTGTATAGAAACTCCCGATCAGAACATCGGGGCATGACATGACTCAATTACATTACAAACACTTCCTAGAATAAACATCGGGGTACAATACATAAAAAATACAAGTGAATACATTCCGAAGTTACAATTACATCAACATGAAGACCATGATGTATGAAATCAAATAGAAGATAAAGATGATTATGTTCACTTAGTATTTGAAGTCATGACACATAAAAATTGTTCACAGTAGAAGAAAACTCAAGTCTAAAAAGTAAAAATTCAGTCTATTGATAAGGTAGCAGGATGAGTTCAACATTCACAAAGGAAAAGGTTGAGGTTATGAGTCTTTGCGTCTGAGATAGTGAGACCAAAGAAATTGTGTAATAAACTGAGGTAATCTTTGTCTTGAGGATCTAAAGTTGTGGGTCTCTAGACAGTTGATAATATAGATCTAAAATCCAAAAGAATCCAATAGTATATGATAGGTTTTTATATGAAGATATAAATGCACATGCTTAAGGAATTCTAGTAAAAGTAGAAGCCAGTTAACTTACAGGAAGAATAGACCATTAGATATGGCAGCAATGATAGAGTTTGAAAAAAAACATGTATCCTAGATAGAAAATGGAAGAGTGTGAAAAAACACTCAGTGTAAACTTTGTCGCAAAAATGTTGACAAAGGAGAGGAAGTACAGTGACAGGGGGAGTCCATGGATCTACCATTTATGCTATCATTCAAGAATAGAAAATGTTAATATAAATGATAATGCATTGGTTAAATAACCAAGTTCAATTAAATGGAAAATATTATGACATGAGGAGCTGTCAAAAAGAAGAGATACATGAAATCCTATATCGAAATAGGTGCATGATTGGCATAATAGGTTATCCTTTGTCATTGTTGTCAAAGGGGGAGAATGTTTAGGGATTTCCATCAATGCCAAAGGGGGAGATTGTTGAGTATATAGTTGTAATTGATTTCAAAATAATTCATTAGACAAAGGAATAACCAGTAGATATGGTAGTAGGATAAGTTCAGTGATGATAAAGTAATAACAAAGGACAAGATGACAAAGTAAATTCACTGATGGCATGGAAGAGATGATGACATGGCACATATGATGATGCAGTATGTGTGATAAGGTTGGAAAATACATTTGATGGTGACCTAATGTCTCATTTTATTTTAAAATTGTTTGTGGAGAAAGTTATGGATATTCCAGAACAAGGGTTCATGAACTTAGATTGTTTAGTTGTGCATCTCACCATATGATTTATTTGTCGAAAATATCACTGAGGAAAAATATATTAATCTTCCTTTGGAAAGTTCTGAAATGCCTGCTAAAATGTTGTATTTGTGTCAATAGGTTCATATATTGACATAATTATGTTCCTTGATTAACAGTTCATCAAACCATGGTTTCTAGCCTCCTCACGAGTGCTCATAAGTATGAAAAAAAGAGGTACTAATTTAGTAAAAATATGATATATGATGGTGTATAAAAATATGTCTTCTTAGAGTGTATAAAACTCATATATTCCTGTACCGAGAAGAAAGGAATATAAGACATAGTTTTATAAATGGATCAAAGCTGAAGCTCTATTGATTTAATGACAAAGATGGTTAGACAAATGAAGGGTGGAACTGCAGAAGAGTGAAATAAACAGGAGATAGAGTATATGTAACAATCGAAGAACAGAGAAACTATATTTGAAAGAGTGTTTATAATTTCTTCAGAGAAACTATATTTGTGAGAGTGTTTCTAAATTCCTTATAATCAACAGCATGACGAAATTCTCTGTGTGTGTAAATATTCAAACTGTTAGAAACAGTTGCAAAGGATTTTCGCAAAGAAATCACGCAGATATGCAAATTCACGATGAGATCTGCATTCAATCTAAAACAAATGGTCAGGAAGCATCCCACATGATATCCAACGATTCAGGATAAGTTTTGCAACAATAAATATTAGATGGGTTATATTAGTCCCACACTAGATCTGATGGTTAAGGATTAATTTCGATAGTTAGGAGGAAAATACAAAGGTCCGCAAAAGATCAAGATTGAACGACCAATATTAGTTCACCTAAAAGAGATCGCACTGTATAAGGAAAAATGTGGAAAGGGAACTATGGAAATAACATTTAAAGATTATATGAACCTGCAATCCGCAAGCGCAATCCGGAAGATCGAAGTTCGGGAAAGACGCCGCAAAAGATCGACGGTGCGGAAGAAAAGTTGCAGAAAGAAGCTTGCAGAAAGGAGCTTGCAGAAAAGAGCTTGCAGAAAGAAGCTTGCGGAAAGGATCTTGTATAAAGGATCTTGTGGAAAGAAGCTTGCAGGAAGGATATTGCGAAAAGGATCTTGCAAAAAGAAGATTGCAGAAAGGAGCTTGTGGAAATTTGAGATATGATTTGAGGAAATGTTACATTTTCGCATCCTGCATCCCACAACCCATGATATAGAAGATTGACGGACAGGAATACATCTGCATAATATTGACAGTGTGGAATCATTGAGGTAGAAAGGTGAGGTACAAAAATAGGGAAAGTGTTGAAAGTACGTAAAACTTGTCTCAAGAGTTGTTGTTCCGTTTTCCGCCACCCGACGATCAACCGTTAGTAAAAACACAATCAACCGTTAGTAAAAACACCCTAAGAATATCAACGATGGGGAATCATTTAAGCAAAAATTTGGTGCAAAAATATGATTTCAAGGGGGAAATTTGTGTGCTAGATCGACGGACGGAAGAGTATCGAAATTAGATCAATGGCCTAGATTGATTATGGAGAAGGAGATTGCAAAATCACCAGAAAACATTAAGTCGAGCTACAAAAATAAATTCTGAGGTGCTGAATGAATGAAAGGGTGCAGAAGAATGTTCTGGTTTGATATTTACATGTAGTAAATATTTCTTGAAATCCTTACAAGTCATGCCCACAAGTATGAAGAGATTATACACCATTATTGGAAGAGTATCTGATAGTTTTAATTTTAATAATTAAATGTTCATGTTTAGGCCAGGAAAATCCTAGGTAACAAGAGCAGTGATTCTCCCCAATAAATGTCCCCAATTAGCTCATTATTATTTTATATGGGGAATCTGTCTGGTTTACGATCCAACTACCGTAGTTCAAGTAACGGTTTAAGCTTTCTCTTATCGGTTGCGGCCCGGTCCACCATTTAA
>LPNX010145519.1:148869-183861 GCA_001517045.1 Pseudotsuga menziesii
GATGCGCATGTTCTTACCTCTCAACTTATTACCCCTTTTGTTTGTAAATACAAAACAAATAAAAACTATGCTAAGCTATATAATTCTATCTAACGTGTCCCTAGGGAGCAAGATTATATTTAATGGTGAGTAATGTACTGTAAAACATGCATAAAGAATATTACAGATAGCTATTCATAATTCAGAATACATGAATACATGTAGAAAGATAAACAGAGAGACATCTCATTGTTAGTTAAAACATTCATTACTCAATAAATTGCATAAGTTTCATAAAATAAATAGAAAATCATTTATAACATGGAAGTAATTCATAAGTCAAAATGATCTCATGGTAAGTAGAATAAGTTGAAACAGAAATAATTTGACATTCAACCAATCTACAGCATGCATTTGAAACTTCACAGCTCCTTCTCCAGCAAAAAATATGGATTTCTTTATTATAAAAGGAAATAGTTCTTCTTACAATAAACTTCACAAAAGATAGCATGGAAAAGACCTTCTCTCCCTCTACTCTACCTATACTTATACAAATTGAAAATAACTCTTGAGTTTCCCCAAGCTTTTGGGCTTCCTCGACTCTTCCTTTACAAAATTATTGTCTTTTAGTGCATTACTAAAAAGGATAAATACAAAATTGTACAATATTTAGTGGGTGAATAAGACAAAATTCAAATGGGCACAGATGGAGTCTTAATAAAAACGCCCCATGCTTGTGCTTCTTCACTGCTGATTCGATATTCTGCAAATTCCAATACACGTACTAATGCTTCATACTTTGAAATTTGAGACTCAATTTCCTTCACTTTAGGTACATTATGGCTCAGAAATTCTTCTAATAGGATCTTGTGTGTTGAATCTTGGAGAATCCAAATCCCAATGTCTTCTTCATTAACACCTTTGAGATAGGATATACTTCTTCTCTGTTTTCCAGCCTCTCTTGCAAGTTCTTCAGATGTTCTTCCATGACTGGGAAATATTTATCCAGGGGACCTGCTAGAATCATGCACTGATTGTGAACGAGATGTATGTCTTTGTAAAATTCAGCACACTTCTCAATAGTTTTCTTAATGGCTGTGTTTAATCTGACTGCTGTTCTACACCCAAAATTTAGTATGGTAACTCCATATTAAGGCTTCCTGTATATTTATGAGGCATATTAGCTAAAAAGGTTGAATGGGTTCCTATCCATGTTAACTGATTTTTTACAAGCTCAACCACTTCTGAAAATCTTCTCTAGAATTCGGATGAGCTCAGTGCTCGCTCTTTCAATATGACCTCAATATGTTTAACTCTATACATCTCTCCTGCAAGGCTCAAAAAAAACTTATTTATCTCCTTTTTTAACATCGAGGATTGATTTTGGAATAGAGTGATGTCCATATACTTCTCCTTTGCCACTTGAAGTTGTTCACACAGTAAAATATCCTGAGCTTCTAGCTCCTCTATTCTCTTGTTCGCTGCCTCTCCTTTATTTTTTGCTTCAACAACTTGCTTCTCAAGATCTTTCTTTTATCCTTCAATAATACTTATTGATAATACCAGGGAATCCTTGTTAGATTGTAGAGTTTGGCATGCCTCCTTTGACTTCTCAATCTCACTGAGAATATCTCCATGCTTCCTCTTTAGACTTTGTCCCTTGCCTCTTTCTTTCTTCATAGTTTCCTTTAGTTGAACAATATTATTCTTATATTCTTCTAGATCAGTCATAATTTTATCAACATTATCTTCCTTAGAAAGGTTTAAGGCTACACCTTCCCTTTCCATAAGCGTTGGTTCCTTGTCATTCCTATGAAAAATTGTTTTCTTAGTCACCATGACTCCTTGCTTTTCCCTGGTGTCCACTTTATTTTCAGTTCTCATGACAATTCTTTTCTTATTCTTGTCATAAAAAATGGTATTTAAATTGGATACCTCCTGCTCTTGGTATTGGATAAAAGGGATTAGTTCAATCCTTAATGTCGGAGATGAATATCCCATGGTTGTGCTGCTACATGGAACAGATGATCCTAGCATATCATCATAAGACTAAGTCTGCTCCAAATTTTCATGATCTTGTTCTTCCTATTCTTTTCTATGTAACTCTTTAGCTGCTCTTTCTACCTGGTCCCTTTCTCTATTAGTTGCTTCCAGTCTTAACCTTTCATCCTCTTCTTTCCTTTTTCGGGACGCTTCGATTGGTGATCATTCAGTATATTCCCCCCCACTTGTACTCGCGTTCGATTCTCGTGATAGCGTTGGTACCTTCATATATAACTTCAACTCTCGTTATAATCTCTATTTCTATATCCTTATCCATGGATTGTAGCTTCTTCCTGTTTCCGAGTCATATTGTTGTATAAAATACGAGGATGTTTTGATCATAAAACAACATGTTAGATTTAATCTATTCCAAACATATAACTGCAATTTGATAAATTCTACACTAAACAAAACTGATTTTAACCAGAAATTTCTTTACTGAATCATCATATGCATAATGACTAAACTTCTCTGTCTACTTTAAAACGTGCTTTCTTGAAAAGGAAAACAAACAATAGGCTTAAATATTTCTAGGAGTGGACTGGACAAGGGTCACAAGAAGGTACTCTACTACACAGGTCCTTAGGCTCTCACCATTAGAACACATCTTTTTGAGCATATCAATGTCAACATCACTGTCAAGAAAGGGAAACCTCAAATATTCCCAGGCGGAAAACCCTTATGAATAACCAAGGTTTTTACCCTAAATAGAAAATTCTTCCCATGACATTCCACAAATGCCTATTCCAACAGGCCAATGTTCTCAATTTCACCACATTCTAATTCAAGGAACAAAAGAGTGGTGCATATGGTGAAATGCTCATCTTCCCACTGTCCTCCTACAACAAATGAATGTCAGGGAAAAACCCATGGAAGGAGCTAGGAAACAATGGCTGGGGCAGGAAAGAAACCCGGAGGCTGTAGCTGACTCAAGAATAAAATATTTACAAAAATAATTCTGACCTCAAAGTCTAAAAAACCCCCATGAAAATGGGAAAACCTAACCCTACCAAATCACTACAACATAAACCGCCAAGCAACTGGATGAGTAGTGAGTAAGATTGTAAAACTCCCAAAAATTCATTAAAATTTAAAATTTTTCTTACAACAATTAATGTTTAAAATCATCGTTTAAGAGGTAACTTAACTGATAGCAGTTAACATTATAACATATCTAAATATAGATACTATAACAAAATCATTTATTAATATTTATATAGTTGCACCCTTTATTAATCATCATTCAAATGCAGAGTCATCAAATATCAATTTACTAGTGAGTGCAAGGTGCTAAAGTTTGTTTTCTTGTTTGCTGTAGGAACCTCTGGTTATACCTGAGGCTTACTTAGCTCATTGAAGATAATGCAGTGAAATGATGATTCTTGTTATGGGTCCTTTTATAAGTAAATTATTTTGTTTCCAGTTTCAGGTTTGAGATTATTTATCTCAGCTGCAAAAGTAAAAATGCTAGACTACTTGTTTAAATTAAAGATCTGAGTAAAGCAAGTATCGCGAAACATGTTCCTTTCTATAACTTAAGTTTGTTATATTAAAGCAATAATTGGAGAAAAATACCAATATCTTAAATCGAGGCTTGAGTACATACTAGATTTTCCTAGTTTCATTTAAAGGAATATAAAATCAAAATACAAGAATTTATATATATGCTTAAACCTACTATATATATATATATATATATATATATATTACTTCTAAATATTATATTAACCCTATCTTTGGGTACCATAGTACCATAATCCTATGTGTATTGTTATGGCATAACCATTTAAGGATCATACTTACAATATCGATATTTAAACTATGTCAAGGTATTAGAGATCATTTTACACAAAATTCAGGCTTAACTATACCATTCGAAAACTAAGCAGCTAACCCAACCAATATTTGGATAAGTGGGATCTACGTGTAACAAGCTTGTTGGATAGGGTTTAAAATTGTAAACGCTAACTATAAAGTCAAACAAATACCTAAAACCTTGCTTATTCTCCATATTTTTCACTGTCGAGTGGGAAGATACGATAGGCTCATGGCCTGCATAGCCAAGTTTGAAACTTGAGAGTGGTAAAATACCCTTCATTAGTCTAGCTGAGCTCTCTGGCTAAATTGTAGAGTGGCCACTAGTGATAGTTCTTTGCCAGTGTTTGAATGGGTTTCAAAAGGAAACCATACTATGACTATGAGTAAATACTCCAGGTATAAAAAAAAAACTATTAACTATTTCGATAGTCTCTTTTCATTTTATAGTGAACGGTTTTTAAATATTAACATGATAATGTGTTGACCGTTTGATCTTCTTCTGCAGGTGGAAAACACTGTGACAAAGCTAGAAAAGGAAGCAAAAGAAAAGGGTTACTACTAGAATCATGTGCTAAACTACAAGAAACATAACCAGGTAAGCCTCCGTTACCTTGAGGCTTCCTTCAACAAATTGTGCGAGATGCAAGGTGAGATAACATGGTGGAAAGTGACTCTAGTATTATTGGGGGTTTATAGGCCGTGAATGTATTTGGTTGATTTTATTGTTTGTAAAGGATGTATGGCCGTAGATATAAAATGTTACGTTTTTCCAAGGATTAGGGTTAGGGTCATTTCCTTGTTTGAAAGAAAGAAAAAGCGTAGGGTTTTTAAGAAGAAACCTCTCGGCGCGATGGTTGACAGAAAGGTAGAAAAATATTTTTTGGTTTCAGTATTTTATTTGTGGTTCTAAATTGAAGATGCCATTTGGAAAATAATGGTTATTATTGGAAATATTTTTTATGAGGATGTAAAGGTGGAAGAGGAACGTAATTTTAATACAGAATTTCCTATCAAGACAGTTTTGTAAAGTTTTGTAAAAAAAATTACTTACATTTGGCTTGCAAGATTAGTCAATTTTTAATTTTATACTACTGTTTTGTAAAAGAAAATAAGAATACATTGTTATGTATAATTTAATTTTATTTAGAATATCTAAAAACTATGAATAAAATTATAACTGGTAAGGGTTTAAATAAAACTGAGATTACTCCTTAACTTTGAAGAAAAAAGAAAGAAAGGCTTTGGTTACAGGTTTCTTCGGTTAGATCTTGACCCAAAGAAAATATAGTATTTTCAATTTAAATTATACTCTGCATAAATTGTTGTCTTTATTATTTCGTATTTAAATAAATTTTGATGTTTCTAGTGTTACTGTTAGTAACATATATGTTTATTAACAAATACTTAATTTATTACTATAAGTTTAAGTTACTGTTATATAGTTACTTTTGTTTATTTGCATTCTTTTTCCTATTATGTAGAAGTTTAATATATATTATAGTTACTTATAAAGATAAAATAAACTTACTGTGTTAAGATAAACACATTTAGAAAACTATGTAGTGGTTTTAGTAAAAAAAAAATTTTAATTGTTTACGAAAATAAATAAACAGTTGTATTTAACTAATGAAATTTATGAGATATAGGAATATTTCTTGTAAACATTTCTAAATATTATCAGTAGAAATTAAATGATCAAAATCATACACATCTTGATTTGATTTATTCATTAATATTAAATTCACCTACTATACTAGAGTACTACCTCTTCGGAGCTGTGAAAAAATACAGTCATGTAATTCATTCATCAGTAAATTTAAAACTAACCTAACCATTGATTCCATAACTTAAATCTATATCTTCTTGAAATAAAAACTGGTTACTGTCTACATTTCAGAAAAACAACTTATCAACATAACAGTAATTCTACCTTAACTTCCTTTATTTAAGTATTTATAAATGCATAAGATCAATAAAATAACAATTAGAACCTATGAACTTGTAGAGGAGACAACAGCCTAAGAAGCTCATTCCACCCAACCAATTCCTGAAGATAGCTTAGCTGCAAATTTTAGGACCCCCGAGCCTATCCACTGGTCCACTTGATTGAAATCACTGTGTGAGAAAATGGATTATGAAAAACCCCTAGAACTCCATAGAGTAATCAACAATAATACTTCTGCCTATAGCAATAAGAACTCAGCCAAAACAACTGCACTTGTTTAGTAAATCAACATTTTCACACTCTTAACAATTTGTCCTTTCCCCTCCATCGAACCCATTGTGCACAAATTTCACATAGAAATTTTACCAATAAATATTAAACAGCCTCAGTTGAATTTGAGGGGTAGTTTGTAAGCATGCTTAGGTCTTTTGGGTCAGTTTTTCACCTAATGAGGGACCTTCTCTTGTTCCACTTTCATAGGGAACATGACCACAAAAATAGAGAAATTGACTCCTTCAACAACCATAATGATCTAGATGGATATCGGTGGCCACCCACCTATGCCACTGGCTCAAAACAATTGTCCATTGTGGTAGTTTCCTAGTTATTTTTTGAAAGTGTTTCGGGCCCCAAACTTTTAGGGCTGTTTTGAGGCCCTAAATGATGTTTTTTAGCGATTGAGGGGCCAACTAGTTACCATTGACATGGATTTAATTGACCAAAAGTTGTAAATATTAGATAGACCTTTCTAGCGAGCTATCGAACACCCAAATTGGAGATCATACGCATAAGTTATGACCCCGGCAAGTTGACTGTTCAACTTACCACCTTGGAGCCGCAAACTTTATGACGGTTCATATTCTAGTGTTATGTTTTTGAATTTTGGGGTTCTCACCCTCATTATTATTATAAATAGGCCGCTTTGGCATCATTTTGTATTCAGCTTGGCACATATGAGCGTAGCAACCACATCTCTTCTCAGAGATAGCTACCACCATTCTAGCAATTGTATTCCATTCTGTTCTATTTCTGCCATTTAATAGAATATTTGTTTACTTTATCTCTGTTATATTTGCAAAATCTCTATGATTATGATTCTTTATATGTTATTTCATTTCATTCATTCATAAATCTATATCAGTGGTATCAAAGAAATCTGCTCTTTAATTGTTTCTCGGTGCATGTTCTCGATGAGGTTCGAGTATAGAGAGTTTGGTCTCGAACTAGTTTCACTTGATCATTCTCGCCACCCCAAATGACCTCCCATGGCGGAAGAAAAGAGAGAGGACGGAGCAGGATATCCTATCAAGTCGCGTCTCAAGGAAGCCTTCGAGTGACAGAGGAATGAGATGATGGATAGTTTAACCCAAATCCTTCTACGAGTTTCTGCAGCAGCAAGTGCATACTCAACGAGTTGTCGGTTTGGGGATGCAACTCCCTTTAAGGTACAAGTTAACTTTGATATTTCTTTATGTTAGCACCAGAATTGAGCCCAAAGGTTGCGAAAGGCTCGCTCCTAGGTAATAGCAAGACCACTTTCGAAGAGAGAACTGGCCTTCTACTCTTCCGAGAGGGATCTCTCATCAAATGTTAACAATGCCAAATATGTATACAAGTGAAACTATAAATTGTTTGTAAAATTGGTTGAAACAAAACACAGAACTATTGGGCGATGGAGTCAAGATATACAATAGAAATAAACAGAACTTATGCAAGTGATTTCAACGCAGGGGAAAGGTAGCCACTCGATCACAGTCGATTTATAATTGTCTAGTGGAAAAGAGGAACATGAATAGACCATCAACAAAGAGCACTGGAAAATCAATTATGTATTAACTTTAGAAGAAAACTTTGGTGAATATCTAAAACAACAGATGGAGCATAGCAAGTATGAATTCCGAACTGTTATACACTAAGTTTCAGATATGAGAGAAAACAAAATGGGAAAAATAAACTGGAATAACATTCACATAAGAAAAGAAGCAACAGACTATAAGTGCGAATGACACATGAATCCTTGTGAGGAAAACACTGACCTTGGCTCTGCAATTATATTAAAATTCTTTTGAAAAACATACACAGCAAAAATTACATTCGTTTCA
This sequence comes from Pseudotsuga menziesii, assembly GCA_001517045.1. Lineage (NCBI taxonomy): Eukaryota > Viridiplantae > Streptophyta > Pinopsida > Pinales > Pinaceae > Pseudotsuga > Pseudotsuga menziesii. The sequence goes on from LPNX010145519.1 coordinate 156,757, forward strand.
ACCCTTTCTCCTTCTTCAGGAGGTATATTTATAGCATTGGGATTTTCCCAGACCAACATCCGAGAATCAAAATTTGTTACAACAAAAGGACATCCTCTAACCAACTCTTAGGTGGCACATCGGCTGCGGTTTACATAAAATGGCTCAACAATGAAATGTGGAATGCAGAAGGGAATAAGCATGAGAGCTCCTTATATTTCCATTTTACAGGTGCCAACTGTACAAATTCCTGAGAGAGGCGACAGTTGGGATGGGCATGCAACATAGAGAAAACTTCCCGCGTATTATCATGGCCACACCTAATGATGCACTTTGAATTTGGTTGACCCATATTGCTGAATGAATTTCCATAAATCAGGATCGGGCAGGAGTGCAATAGCCATGTCGTACGCTTGTGCTTTGAACTCCATTGTTTCCAGGTATGAAGTCTCAAGGACCTTGGCACATGCGGCTTTAAAATCAAACAGCAATTCAAAATCCATGGTCAATTTATCAAAAACGACCTTCCCTGACAACGATTGTTGCATATCCCCAAATTTGTTGTTGTCTAATCGGCAATGCACCAAGCACTCCTGATACTCCTTCAAGGACATAAAGGGCCTTTTTCTTCCCAGAAAAAGAGGAGTCCTCTGCGTACTAGTGGTCTAAATATCTTGTGTTAGATTTTTAACATTAAGCTAGCATTATTAGAATCTTTTAACTGAGAGAATAACAAGCACAACAATCAAACACAAGAGACAATGAACACATTGTTTTTCCTCGAGGAAACCATAAATGGAGAAAACCCCACAACTTCCTTAGAGACAGAATCAACACCAAATAGAAAAGCCCAAAACAGTAAGATGTTCTCCCGACAGCACTAACCTCTTTCTTCCTAGCCCCAGTGTCTTCTTCTTCCTCAGCTATGCGCTACAACTGAGTGTGAGTGAGTGTGTGTTAAATAGAGAGGTCACCTCTCTATTTATATTGATTCTTGACATGACTAAAACCCTACTAGGGCCTAATTCACTAGGTGAGTCTAATAACCCTAGTACCCTAGAACTGGGGGGACTTTAACCCTTAGACAATAGGAGGGTTACCCACAATGACTTGACATGACTTGCTTACATTATAGATCCTCCCGATCAGAACATCGAGGAATGACATCATGACTCAATTACATTACAGACACATCCTAGAATAAACATCAGAGTATAAGACATAAGATACATAGGTGAATACATTCCGAAGTTACAAATACATCAACACTCCCTCTTAACTAGGAAGGTATTCTTTCGACACAATTTTTTAGCACTGGTCTTCTTCTCTGTATCGACTGGGTCATCTTGTTATCTTCATCTTCAAGTCTTCTTCTTCATCTTCGACTCTTCTTCATCTTCGAGTATTCAATTCATCTTCTAAGTCATCTTCTTCTTCAAGTCTTCTTCGTCATGGAATCTACATCATCATGACTGTTGGATCATCATCACATCTAGATCATCACTTGATCTGGATCATCATCAAGTCTAGATCATCATCACATCTGGATCATCAATTAATCTGGATCATCATCAAGTCTGGAACATCATCACATGCTATCTCAGAACGGTGCTATATTGATTCTTCTCATCACAGGAAGTTCTACAGAGTCATTCCTGTAGGCCTACCCTTCATGTAGGTATTCATCAACATTTATATCTAACTCTTAAGTCAAAATGGCTCGCCCAAATCTTACATCTAACCTCATCTTGTCAGAAAGGCACACCCGGCACTCACATTTAGCCTCATCTTGTCAAAAAGGCCCAGCACTCACATCTGACCATGTGTAAACACATCACGCCAGAATGGCTCAGCACTTATATCTGATTATGTGCAATCACATCGCATTGGAATGGATTTGCACTTACATCTGACCCCATCTTGTCTGAAAGGCATAACACTCACATCTGACCATGTGTAAACACATCACACCATAATGGCTCAGCACTTATATCCAACCTCATCCTGTCAGAAAGGATATGCGCTTACATTCGACCATGTGTAAACACATTACATCAAAAGGGCTCTCTGTCCTAGACTAAGGATTCCTGGTAACTGACCAAGTGCCTCCATTCTCCTGGAGAATGGCAGTTGCCCTTACATCTGACCTACTCGTCAAAATGGCTAGCACTCACATTTAACATGGGAGGAACCTAATCCTTTAGCCATAACAAAATGGCTCAGCACTTACATCTGATCAAGTGGGAACACATCCCTCTATCACATCAAAATGGCTCTCAATCCTAGACTGATTTTTCCTGGTAACTGACCAGGAACTTCCATTCCAAGAATGGAAATAGCCCTTATATCTGATCATGTAGGAACCTATCCTACAGTAATATCAGAATGTCTTAGCACTCATATCTGACATGGAAGGAACCTAAATCCTCTCACCATGATAGAATGGATCAACCCTTACATCTGACCATGGAAGGAACTTAATCCTCTCCCATGTCAGAATGGCTCATAGACTCATCACTTCACTTTGGAAAAAACCTCGATTTGGAGAACACCAAGCTTCTCTTTGAAGTACTCAAACTTCACCCTAGCCAAAGGCTTCATCAACAAATCATCTATCTAATCATCCATCGCAACATACTGGAGCTTCACTGCTCCCCTCTACACCATATCCCTGATATAGTGATACTTGATCTCGATATGCTTCGACTTGTCATGGAACACTGGGTTCTCCGACAACTTCACACAACTCAGGTTGTCGCAATATATACAAGTAGCATCCAACTGGAGATAAAATAAATAAGACAGTAGCTTCCTTAGCCATACTGCCTCACAACTAGCTAAACAAGTTGCGACATACTTTGCTTTAGATGTACTCAGTTCCACACAGGATTGCTTTCTGCTAAACCAAGAGATCACACCTGATCCCATACTGAAGCAACACCCTGAAGTGCTCTTCCTATCGATGGCATTTCCTGTCCAATATAAATCAACATAACCCTTCAGGTTAATCTTCTGATTTGACTCATACTTGACCCAATAATAAACTATACCTATCAGGTACCTCAGAATATGCTTTGCAGCAATTAAGTGAACATTTCTTGGATCTGTCAAGAACTGTCTCAAGGTGTTCACAACAAAGAAAATGTCTACTCTCATGTTCTTCAGGTACATCAAGGACCCAATCATCTAACAATACATCGTAGCATAAACCAACTCTGATGAAGTATCGCTCAATAGCTTCAGGTTCGATTCCATAGGTGTGGCCATAGCCTTGCAGTCCATCATCCCAAACCTCTTCAGGATCTCTACTGCATACTTCCCTTGTTCGAAGGAGATTCCATTTGTATTGTACCACACCTCCATTCCTGAAAAATAACGCATCATACCCAAGTCCTTCATTTCGAATTCAGTAGCAAGCTTTGTCTTTGTATTAGAAATCAACCCATCCATACCTATTACAAACAGATCATCTACATATAGTATAAGCATCACTGGGTTTCCATCTTCAACCTTGTAGTAAAGGTTGGAATCTTCTTTACTCTTGGTAAAGCCCAAACTGAATAGAAAGATGTCAATTCTGCCGTAGCATGTCCTGGGTGCCTTTTTCAAACCATACATGGCTTTCTTCAATTTGCACACATGAGACTCCTTGTCATGTGTCTCAAAACTAAGTGGTTGTTCTACATACACTTCCTCTTCCACTACACCATTCAAGAAAGAAGTCTTGACATCCATTTGGTGTATCTTCCATTTCGTTACTGCAGCTAAGTCAAGTACTGATATGATGGAAGTGTGTCTGGCTACAGGTGCAAAGGTTTCTTCATAATCTATTCCTTCTTTCTAGGAGAAACCATGAGCCACAAATCTTGCCTTATATTTTTCAATGCCACCATCTACAGTATGCTTGATCTTACAGATCCATTTGGAAGTTACAACTGACTTCCCTTCTGGTCTTGGGACAACATACCAAACATAATTCATCATGATCGATAGATACTCTTCGATCATAACATCCTTCCATTCTTTCTATTCTGCCACTTCTTCATAATTGGAAGGTTCTTTATCGATGAAATTACATAATAATGCTACATACCCATAGCAGGATCTGGTCCTCTTTCTTTCTCTGTGATTCTCTTCTAGAGTCCCATATATTTCTACACCTTGGATAATTTCATGTACCTAAGCAGGTTTCATCTTATGAGGATTCTTCTCTAGAGGTGGATCTACAGGTCTTTGTGGTTCTTCAAATTCTCAATCTTCTCCTTGAGTTTCTTCGTTCATGGTTGTATCATGAATTCTGGGTGCTTCTGCTTCTTCAGGTTCTTTAGCAGGTTTCTTTCTGAATTTGTTGTAAGATATGTCTTCATCAAATGTCACATCCCTGCTGATGTCAATCTTCTTGTATCCTGGGAAATAGATTCTATAAGCCTTTGACCTTTTAGAGTATCCCACAAATATACCCTTCTTTCCTAAAGGATCTAATTTTGTCCTCTTCTCTTTTGGAATGTGTATGTACACAGGAGAGCCGAATATTCTGAGATGGCTGAATTCTAGTTTCTTGCTGGAGAAGACTTCTTCAGGAGTCTTGTTCTCGAGTACTCTATGTGGATTATGGTTCTGTACATACACCACTCTTCTGGTAGCTTCTGCCCAAAGATGCATAGGAATATCTTGATCGTGAAGCATAGCTCTTGCGGCTTCCATGATAGTTATGTTCTTTCATTCTGAAATCCCATTTTGTTGTGGATTATAAGGAGTGGACAACTCCCTCTTAATCCCTGAGTATTTGCATAACTCTTTGAATTCATTTGACGTGAATTCTCTGCCATTATCTGATCAAAATCTCTTAATCTTATTTTCAGTGTGATTCTCGATCGAGGATTTGAGTTCCTTGAATTTGCTGAATACTTCATCTTTGTTCTTCATGAAGTAGATCCATGTCTTCCTAGAAAATTCATCAATGAAAGAAACATAGTATACATACCCACTTAGTGAACTTGATGAAATTGGACCGCATACATCGGAGTGGATGATTTCCAAGATTCCTTTTTCTTTTCTCTCGCTACTTGGAAATGTATTCTTTGTGTTCTTTCCTTTCGCACATCCTTTGCAGACCCCATCATGTTTTGCTTGTATTTCTAGAAGACCTTTGACAACTTTGCTTGGAAGAGGTAGTGCTATGTAATGCACATGTGGAAGCCTTCTATGCCAAATTTCATTTGGATCTACTGTGTCATGGACCAAGGCTTGTTCTGGATGGCCCTTCAATTTGTACAAACCTCCTTCTTGTTCCCCAATCACTATTGCATCATCAATAGTATTTCCTTTTGGCCACATGATGACTTGACCATCTATGAATGCAACCCTCAGTCCTTTTGCATCTAATGCAGATATGGAGAGAAGGTTATTCTTGAGTCCTGGTACAAACAATACTTCCTTCATTGTCATAGACTTTCCAGAGTCTATCTTATAGAAGGATTCCCCACTACCTTTTATTGGATACTGGTAGTCATCTCCTAGTTTCACCTTGTGAGGTGATTCATGTTTTGAAAGTTTCATAAAGGATTCCTTGAATCTAGTCATGTGCTTCAAAGCACCACTATCTATAAGCCAATCATTGCTTCCATGAGTAATGTTTCCCATGAGAGCAGAAATCAAAACATATTCTTCCTCACTTGAAGAATTTTCACTTTCATATTTGGTTCTCTTTGATGAAGGTTCATCATCCTCTGCAGCATGAGCATGATGTCTTCTCTTGTTTCCCTTATTCTTGTGAGAGCTAATTTTGTTCTTAGGACAATCTCTAGCAAAGTGTCCTCTCTCATCACATGTATAGAAAATAAACTCAGACTTATCTCTAGGCTTTCTGAAGTTATTCCTTTGATTATAATACTTACATCTGTGATGGTTTGATCTGGGTTTCTTGGATTGTACTATGAGATCTTGATATTCACTTCCCATATTCTCTTCTTGACCTTCTATCCAAGCTTCTTCTTGAGAACATTATTCCCACAGTCTACTAAACTTGACTAACTTCTTCCTGGAACAGATCCCTTGAATGAAGGAGTCCCATGTCCTAGGGACCATTGAAGGTGGTCATCACAATCTCTGCATTCTCCACTTCTTCATCTACTACTTGCAATTGTTCCTTGATCTGAAAAACCATTGTGAAGTAAGACTGGATGGTTTCTGCATTCTGGATCTTCACATTCTTCAATTGGTTCCTCAAGGTCATCTTTCGGTTTATGTTCTTTCCTTCAAACAATTTGTTTAGGACATCAAACATAGCTTTAGGTGTCTCGAGGGAGGACACCTCTGGTATAAGGTGATCCTTGATAGAATCATCAATGATCCTCTTTTCCATAACCAATTTCTTCTTATGTAAGTCCTTAGCCTCATCTCCCTCTAGAATTGGAACCTCCTCATTGATGTAGGAGTCCAACTCATTCTCTTCTAGAACCAGGGAGATCCTATACTTCCAGGGTTGGAAGTTATTAGCTCCCTCGAGCTTTTAATCAAGATTGGTATGATGAGAAATCTTAACTAAGAACCTCAAATATAAATGCAAAAGATTTAGATCTTACCAGGTTAAGATGTTGGATCTGTATTTGGAGCTGAAATCCTACAGTGCTGGTTTAGGAGTAGATTAGGGTTTTGCTTTTCCAGAGTTTTGTCCAACCAAATGATTTGAAATTGATCCCTAACTTCGATTTTGGGGAGGAGATCAATCTAGGCTGGGGCTCACCGAAAAATTCTTCTTTTATGAAAATCCCTAATTTCTGGCAGCAGTGTCGGGTCCAAAACTGAAAAACCTCAGAATTGGTTTCTGATTGGATAGAAAGATGCGCCCTAAGGAGGAGATTTAATCCAACCTTCTTTTTCTGAAAATATGTGGAGGAAGATCCACAAAGTAGGAATCCCTATTTCACGCAGTTGCACAGTGTCTTCTTCTCAATTTAGCTATACTACCATGTTAGATTTTTAACATTCAGCTATCATTATTAGGATCTTTTAACTGAGAGAATAACAAGCACAACAATCAAACACAAGAGACAATGAAGACAGTGTTTTTCCTCAGGGAAACCATAAATGGAGAAAAACCCATAACTTCCTTAGAGATAGAATTAACACCAAATAGAAAATCCCAAAACAATAAGATGATCTCCCGACAGCAGTAACCTCTTTCTTCCTATCCCCAGTGTCTTCTTCTTCCTCAACTATGTGCTACAACTGAGTGTGAGTGAGTGTGTGTTAAATAGAGAGGTCACCTCTCTATTTATACCGATTCCTGACATGACTAAAACCCTACTAGGGCCGACTTCACTAGGTGAGTCTAATAACCCTAGTTCCTTGGAACTGTGGGGACTTTAACCCTTAGACAATAGGAGGGTTACCCACAATGACTTCACATGACTTGTTTACACTATAGATCCTCCCGATCGGAACATCAGGGCATGACATCATGACTTAATTACATTACAGACACATCTTGGAATAAACATCGAAGTACAAGACATAAGATACATAGGTGAATACATTTCGAAGTTACAAATACATCAACATCTTAATGACCTCTAGGACTTTGTGCTTGATAAATTTTATTTTGTCCTATATAGATTCCAACATCTTGTGCTTAGCAACTACATTTCTAGCTCTAGAGACAACAACAACCCTGTTTTCGATACTGTATCGGTTGGTGGAATCATCTAAAAAAGAGCTTAGGAAATTAATGGAATTCTCCGCTATCACCAAGGGCCTTCTCTGTACTTATCCTAATGCTATCTAGACCTTTTTTCTGGATTCTATCATAGTGTTTTCCTGGTCTTCAATGAAATATAAATAAGGCCGAAACTTGTTAGCTTCTATGATGATCTGATCCCAGATCAAATGCCTAGCGCGTTGCAAAGCATGTTTACCGACCACCTGTTGGCTCAACTTGGCGTTTTGTTGAATTAGCTCTTGGCACTTATCTCCTGCTTTTTCTCTTCCTTGTTTCTCTTTGACCCTTTCTTTTTCCAGTTCCTTGATCTGTTGTTTTAATTTAATGAGCTCTGTATCTTTTAGGCCTATTTGGGACATTTCTCTAGAGAGGGAACTAGTATCTATCTCTCCAGCCACATATGTGGATTGAATTGTATTCTCTGCACTTATTCCTTGAAGTTCATTTTCCTTCATTGCTAATCTGGCCTTTAACTCTGCATTGCTTTTCTTCAAAAGCTGGACGTCTGCTTCCCACTGCCTTTCCTTTTCATTGAGCTTTAGTATCTTGGATTTGCAGTCGATAGGCTCAGCATTCAATTTCTCTTTTTCTCTTTCAAAGTTAGACAATTCTTTTTCTTGAGTGAGCTGGGTGGCAGGGATTTTTAACTTCTTCTTTAGGGTCTAGATCACCTTCTCTTTGTCATCGAGCAATTTCTGAGCGAAACTCCCTTTATGTGCCGGTCCTTCCATTTGCATTGCTTCATTCTATAAACTATTGATTTGGGTTTTGAGTGCTTTGTTCTCCACTCTCACTTTCCTTAAAAGTTTTAAAGTTTTTTCTTTACTTTCCTCTAGCTTGGACACCTATATGGTAGCCTTGAGCAATCTGGTATTCAATATATCTCCAGTCTCTTTGTTGAGGTGATTTATGTCAGGAGTGGGAACCTTTGAAAGGTTCACACTGACCTCTGAAACCTTGTTCCCCATTTCCAAGGCTAGGTTGAGGGTGTTAGTAGCATGATCTCTTACAGTTTTCAACACCAAATTAGGGTAAGGAAACCGCGATGCCTCAGTATATAGTTCTACTGTCTCCTAGAAAGTCTTGTCATCCCTCTCTTGGTAGGACCCTAGCCATTCCTCTTTGGATGCATACTTGCTTGCAGTTTTCCCATCAAATATATACTCTTGTACCTATAATCCAACTGTCTTGAGCTTTTCCTGTTGCTATTCTTCCACTAAATCCTTCTTCTTCACACATCCTTTTGCCTAGCCCCTTTTAACCAGCACTAATTGTTGTCCTTGTTCTATTTTCTGCTTCTTGGGCATGCTGGCCATGTCCACTTCTTCAGTGTCCATGGGTTTTGGAGCCCCTCTTTTTATTGAACTCTCTGAATAGCTGACCAGTGATGAGAATTCCCTGGATATTGAAACTACTTGAGCCAATTCTCTTTGGGGAGAAGTTTCCCCCGGTATCTGTCAGCCAATGTCCTCCTCTATGCTGGTTTCCATCAGGACAAGATTAGGGAAATCATCCTAGTTTGTTGCTTCTCTAATTCTGGACATTTCAATATGTTCAAAAGGCCTCCATTTGTGACCTTTTCTCCTTTTTGAAATTATATGGTGAGGGTCATAATTTACCGCTTGTCCCACGGAAAAATCCATGCCTCTAAGAAAATTGGTAATAAGGGGCAAAGCAGCCCTGTTTCTGACTGTGTAAGGTCCAACTTCACATGGGAAAACCAAATTTGAACTTTTCTTAAAGTTCAAGAAGTGCTCTTCTTCAACAATGAGTTTTTGTTGGATCAATTCTAGGGAGAAAACCCTGGTAGTTAGGAAATCATGCATAATGTAGGGTAGATGCATGAAGCCATACAATGTTATGGTTATTCCAAATTATGTGAGGAACCAGTCCCCTATCTTCTTGTTGTTTGAGAGCTGTAGAATTTGCCTCATCTCAGGAAACACCTTAGGAAACCTTTATTGGAAGAAGAGTTCATATATTTCGGCCATCAATTGATTCATGAATTTACAGTAATCAGTGGCCATCTCAGGAATGATTTCCATTTTTGGTACTTGTAGGTATTCCTCATTATAAGCTATAAACATTCTCAGCAAAAAATACTAGAATCTGAACATTCTAGTGATGTGGAAATTCGCTAAATGATAATGGATGTTCTCGGCCAGGAACTCATCAAACTTAAGGTAGCACAATTGTCCAGGCAATTCAGTTTCAGCTGGACAAGTACTCAGGACGAACAAAAGACTCAATAATGACTCAGTGACATAAGCATCGGTATCTAGACCTAGGAATCGACTGTCCAAGGATATACACCACTGGGTTTCTTCATTGAATTGGTTGAGGTCAATAGCATAAGACAGGTCGAAGGGTTCACTATCAGGTTTAAAACAAGCCTTCAAGAAGGCTTCCTTACTTTCAACTGTAGACTCCTTAAAACAACATATAATACTCTCTTCCTGGTAGTCTTAGGATATATGGACAAATTCGTCGGGGATATCTAGGGTCTTGTGGATTACGGAATCTTGGACTGAACAAAGGATTTTAGACTTTGATTTATTCATGATGACAGCTTTGACGACAGAGAAATTGTCTACACACCATTCGACAAATTCAGGGAAATGGGGGGTTTGGCCAATAGAGAAGAAATGAAATAAAGATTTAAAAATACCGCAGGTATCTCCACCTCGGTTCTTAAGATATTCCAATTTGTTCTTGGAGGTTTCAATGGCCTCTCCTACCAGGATGGTATCAAAAATCTCAGCATTGTTGTCCACCAGACTTTCTTCTGCCCTTCAACCTGTGGTATCAGGTTCGACATCGTCTCTCACCCCTACCAATTCTATTATGTCCATCTTAAAATAGCACTGAGAGGGTATTAGGGGCCTACCTTTTTCTGCAGCACAATCTCCTGGCTGGTCCATGTTGGCGCTCTGGATGTGGTTGGATATTCAATGTCTTCGAGGTTTCAGAAAAGACAAATCTTTTGCAACTTCGTGTGGACCTCTTTATAGTTTTTCACACAACATAACCTCCATGCCCTTCCCATGAGGTTTGCACCATAGATATTACTCTTTGTGATCTGACGCGTAGGTATGCGAGGCTCTTTGTGCTACATCTTCCTCTACCTCATGCACATGTAGCTCAACCATCGATTGAGACTGATTTTCTTCACAATCATTGACCTGGGCGGACCCCACCATTCTTCACGAAGTGAGGTTCTGTTTTCCTCTGTGCTACTCCAACTTGCAAAATGAACTATAACCGTCGATATCCCTCCATTCTCATATGTACAGTCGATCAAAATAGCCGATACCACTTTTCGCAATCTGGAATTGCTGCTTCATCCTTGCTAATTTGGGATGCAAAATCGCTTTCAACCACATATCTTCTTGGGTCCCATTCTTGACCATTAGATGCATCCATCTTTTAAAGTATTTCGCAATTTGAAAAAGTGGCTTTGGTCGGGCATGTTTGCCATGTGAAATGGTTTGACGCCATTGATCTTCAACTGGATCAACCTTAGCCTTCGATCATGATCCCCCTTTAACTCCTTCAGTGCGCCCAACATTTTTTTTTTTACCCTGCTTCTCCAATCCACAGACTGTTTTGCTGCTTTCAACATTTCTCATCGAAGCTTATTCCAAACGCTGAGTGCTATCTTGTGTGTGCCATCAGCCCCTTCTGAGAATACTGCCCTACCATCCCAACACTTCTCGACGAGGCCAAAGTACATGAGTATCTCTTATGACCAAAATTTATCAGTGTTAACACTTTATTTGAAGTAAATATCAATGCAGATGCCCTGGATAATTGGTTGAACGTTCTAGAAGGGTGTTTCTCTATCCACAATTTTTTCGATAGGGAAAAGATCACCTTTTCTCTCCTTAAGGAATTCCCCTATGTTCAAAATTGGTGGGGTACTTATTGGGAACAAAACTCATCAAATGAGTTTGGAATATTTGAGACAAATCCCACTTGGTCATCTCTCATAGATGCCGTCAGGGGATAGTATTAGCCCGTGGGAAACTATGATGACCAGTACACAAAATGGACCATTCTGTGTCAAGAAAGGGACCAAATGGTGTTGGAGTACACCAACAACTTTCATACCTTGCGCACAAAGCTAGGAATCAAGGACTTCGAGTGACATCTAATTTTAAAATATCGCAGTGGTCTACATCGGTACATCCAAACTAAGATGGACTTCCTCGACATATCCTCACTTGGATCCGCCTATCGGTATGCTGTCAAAATCGAGAAGAAATTTTGACAAAAGAAAAAGTGAGACTTTGGACCTGTGAATCAACCCTAGAAGTAAGGCAAAGGAAGCCCTGGCCCGCAGAACATAAAAAAAGGAAACGACAACCAGTCCCCACCACAAGCAAAGAAGGGGGATGGAAAGACAAAGAAGGACACCAGGAAGTGGTGTGAATTTCATAAAATCTCTTGGCACAACACTGATGAATGTCACTCAAAGAATTCATTAGTGGCCGAGATCAAATCTTCAGAATCAGATCCTGATTGTGATTCCGAACCCATTGCCACAGCTGCATATAATGGGAGGCAAATCATTGATGCAGACCCCACTGCCATTGTTTCTACTGCACAGATTCAACTAGAGGATCCTGAAGAGTCAGAGATAGAGGAGGGCCTCTTCCACTCGCAGATGTGGGTGAAGGGAATGCCTCTACATTTTGTTGTTAACAACGGCAACCAAAAGAACCTGATCTTAGCAGAATTCGTCAAGAGATTAGAGCTTCCAACAACACCACACCCGCAACCCTACAACATCAGTTGGCTAAGCCAAGGATGAGGTATCCGCATTCCTCAACAATGCCTCTTACCATATGGCATCAATCCTTTCAAAGATGAGGTATTGTGTGATGTGGCCCCACTTGAAGTCTATGATGTTCTTTTAGGACAACCATATATGTGGAAGCATCATGTTGTATATGAGTCACGGCCTCGCAACATCATTGTTACTTTGGGAGGAAAAATCTATCGAATACCAGAGATCATTGCACCTAACAAAGTCTCGTAAGGTAGGAAGATAAGCTCCCACATCAAAAAAATTATCCCTCTTCACAATTGCGTCTGAAGGAGAATATAAGATCATAGAGACCTCCACACCCTCTACACAGGGTGTCTCTGCTCATCAAACACAAGAAGAATATAGAGCCATTGTTTCCTCATCTATCCGAGTACATCTACGATGCAAGGCCATGCATTCAAGGCACTCATCCAGAAACAAATTATCCATACAACAATTACAGCCCTCTCGGGTGTCAAAGAAAGGAAGACTCTTCACTTCAACAAATGTCGCACCAGGAGATCAACTCAACACACAGTTCAAGATATGATACAGGATTTGACACAATGGAGACCCTTACTTTCTAAGGAGGAAGGATTGATCCAGATGGAGATCGGTGGCCACCCACCTATTCCACTGGCTCAAAACAATTGTCCATTGTGGTAGTTTCCTAGTTATTTGTCTACAGTTTTTTGGGTCCTAAACTTCCGAGGCCATTTTGAGGCCCTAAATGACATTTTTTAGCGATTGGGAGGCCATATAATTTCCATTTGCATGCATTTATCTAACCAAAATTTATAAATCTTAGATATACCTTTCCAATGAGCTATTGAATGCCCAAATTGGAGATCATATGCAAAAGTTATGACCCCAGGAAGTTGACTGTTCAACTTACCACCTTGGGGCTAAAAACTTTATGACAGTTCATCTTCTAGGGTTACGTTTTGGACTTTTGTGGTTCTCACCCTCATTATTATTATAAATAGGCCCCTTTGGCCTCATTTTGTATTCATCTTGGCACGGATGAGTGTGGAATCCACATCTCTTCTCATAGATAGCTACCACCATTCTAGCAATTGCATCACAGTGTGTTTTATTTGCACCATTTAATAGAATATGTGTTTACTGTATCTCTATTATCTTTGAAAAATGTCTGTGATTATGATTATGTATATGTTCTTTCATTTCATTCACGCATAAATCTGGATCATAGAAGTAGTTTGAGGATGCTTCCAAGTGTCAATCTACTCTCAACCCAGCCTATTCCACCAAGTGGCCAGTAGACACTCATTTAAAAACCTCCTTAAGCTGTTGTCTCATGTTTTATTTATTAATTAATAAAATATTCAGTAATTAAATACAATCATCCTTGATCCCACTTGGCCAATAATTACAAACTTTACAATAAAATTAAAGCATAATGTCTTCTCAAACATAAGATCTTTTTGCAATCTAGGGTATGTGACATACACACCCCCTTAAATATAACATCGTCCTCAATGTTATTGTCATGTCCTTGTGCCTCCGACCGGCCAAGATGACGCGACTACAAGCTTCAATTACATGGACTAAGAGCCCCATGAACATAAGCATGCACAAAATTGCTGAAAAAAAATGTTGGACGGAAATACATTGAAGTAAAACATGCATATATGCAATTAATCATCATACACAGCGAAAACCAACAACATTCATACATGCATGCATTTAACATGTTCATCATATCATTAACAGAAAAGATAGTTGCATAAGTAAAATGCACAAGATCACTTATCTTATGAAGAAGTCATTCTGCAACTAGCTACGTCGCTGCAACGTTCCACCCAACCATAGGCCAATGTGCTCCTTAATCTCTTAGCAGCGCTGCCACCCCCGAGATGGGCATGATTCTCCAAGGAATAAGGGAACTAGTAGGTTTACACATAGCCAAGGGTATACAAAACACAGCCAGGCCAACACAGTTGGGTTTATCAGGCCATCAAGGAGATTTGGAAAGGCTCAATGCTAAGCTGGTGAGCTCATTACAGAGCTAGGAACACCTACACTAGAACTAGCCTGGATTCTAAAACGCCCACACACACCCAACACAAGGAATCAGTCCCTTCTCTGCTACACAGTCCCTCAGGCCTTGCATTCCCTTCCAGTGCTATCCAGGGGTTGTGGAAAAGAAAGCCATCCCTCTAGCTCTACTTGTGTGGTTTCCAGCCACCAGGTTTTTCAAGCAAAACTAAGCCCCCATACCTACTCCTTACATAGTCCGAAGACCAACCATTGCACTCAGGCAATCAATCAGCTGATACAGCTTAAGACAGGGGAGACAAATTTTGAGTCATTCTTGGGCCTATCATGGCCAAAATGACTCTCCGGCGAATTTACAATAATCCCCAAAGTGTAAGGGAGATCACAATAGCTACATCCAACAATGTGGGAAACACAGCAACCTAAAATGTATCAGTGAGCACAGCTCACAACCAACGTGGGGAACACAGCCCGTCCTGGGAAACGAAAACACTGATAATTCACAGGTAGACCATGCAGAGGAAAAGAAAATACCAACTTCCAAGTTGGGCGTGAAATGAGCAGACTCCCATTCCAAAATATATAAAGACCACAGCAACACTACAATTTGTGGATGAAAACGCACAGCTTCCAGCTCGCTGTGTGAGCCAAAAACCAAGAAGAATCTCGGTGTGTGAGAACAGCAGACATGGTCCCTATGTGAGGATGAATAGCTCACAGCTCGTGCGTGGATGAACAGGCAACAGAGAGGATGTGAATTGGACGTGCGTGAGTGTTCAGCACAGGCGTGGAGAGGATAATGTGTCCGCGGGAGTGAAACCAGGTAAATCCTGTGCATGGAGGTGAACAGAAAATCGTGAGGCCTGCATAGTGGAGAGTGCGTGAAGGTTTTTCTCTTCCATTGTGAAGTCAACTGCTGTGGTGGAGTGTGTGTGTGGGTGAGGACTAACAGTCCTACCACTCCACTCCCAAAGACAATAACTGCCTCAACCACCAGCAGCCATTCTTCAATGAAAGTGGTTGGGTAGAGCAAGGGAAGAAGACGCATGGGTATTTTCCCTCAATGGCCCAAGGTTTGAAAAATTCCCCCACATCCTTATCCTTGTGAAAATCATGCCCATTTCTCATTTTAGTTGCGGCGATCATAGCTGGTCGGGTTCATTTTAATTAAAGATGCATATTTACATGATGACAATTCAATATGTATGCCATATGCCCCGATATACCATCGACGGCAAATTTAAATCCAAAACATAACCGATCAATGGTGGGGCCTTGGCCTTTAGCTCCACACCATGATCATTACAATATATACATCATATACATTTAATGCAACAGGGTCAAAACCGGGGGTGTGACAGTTATTTTATTCATCGTCCTTATAGTTTCCCTAGAACAAAATTGGATATGTGTTCCGCATATGACTTTCCAATTCCCAGGTTACTTCTTCTGGAGTAAGGTGCTTCCATTGCACCTTCACCTGTCCAATGGTGTGATTCCGAAGCAAGATCTCCCTCTTGTCGAGGATACAATCTAGTTCCACCAGAAAATATCCTTTGGGTTCCACTTGCACATCATTCCAATTTATAACATGAGTAGAATCATGTACATAACATTTTGAAGTGGGGGGGGCTAAGTGTTGATGTATTTGAGCATTCTCTAGTAGAGGTAACAGGATTCTCGAGGGTGGCAAAGAGATGGGTTTGTTGAAAGGATCTTAACTTAAAGGTAAGGGATTATTTCCTTGCGTTAAGAGAGAATTCAAGCCAGAGGATAAGGAACAATGTTGGATACCCTACCTCTACCATGGGATCAGGTCACAATTTTCTTGAAGAATTACATTACCTATGAAGGTAGGTATCATTTCATCTACGCTTATAATTTGGTGCTTGTTTCTCATTTACACCATGGAATTTTGATCAATATGCCTTATTTTTTAATGAAAAACATGCAAAACATGGTGCATTATGCACAAATGCTCGACACCCCCAGGCTTCCATCCCTCACCATTGTCTGGTCAAACTACTAATAGTTAGAATCCTTTAGCGAAGACAATTTTATTGGGGGCAGTTTTTTTCTAGAGCAGTAGTAGGCCATATGGCTGAAGAAGAGAGCAATAATGGAAGTGAGGGGAAGATGACATGAGCTTGTTTGTACAGTTGGGGGGAGTGAGAAGAGATAGGGAATCATATGGAGTGGGAAATAATCAGGAAGGAAAATTGGTAAAAGCCACGAAAACATAATGGCTCCAAGACTTAATTCCTTAGGATTCGGAAGGAATTTCTTTCCAACAGGTAGAAGTTAATGAAGAAGGAAGGAAAAAAGGGACAGGAAATTGGGCAAGAACAAGTTTGGAGGTCAAATATCCTGTTAAACCAGAAGAATTTATCGAGCCGAGGGTAGAATCATCATGTGAGGATGATTCTACTTCTCTAGTTTTAGAGGAGGTTGAGATACTTGCAGAGGGTTTCACTCTCCCTACACCACAGAAAAATAAGAGGAAATTTTGCACTACAAATCAACCATCCTCTCCCTTAAGGAAAATGAGGACCCAATCCTCTATTACGACATAGGAATTATAAATGACTAAAGCAGACAACAAGGTTCCAATTTTAAGATTATGACCACTCCCTAAAAGATAAGAACCGAGGGGTGGTCCAACTATTTCCAATCCACAAGAACCTATTGCAATAGATGGGGGAATTCAAACAGAAACCTAGCTCCTGGAAAAGAAATTTCTGAAATAGGAGGTGAAAGTGATTAGGGAGGAGATGTGAGGACTAAAAGAGATATTAAAGAAGCATGAAGGTCATAAATTGAGCACATTAGAAGAAATGGCTATTCAAATAGAAAACTTACCCCCTGTTTTAAAAGAGATGGGGCATGAGGAGATTGTGTATCTATAATGTGGAGATATCTTTGAAAATGCTGCATATAAAGTCACGATGATGGGATTGACAACATGGATACTTGGGTAGTTAAGGTAAGAATAATTAATGTTGAAGGGTGTATAGAATCAAAATTTAGCTTCATATCAGGGGGGAGGAATTAGAAGAAGAATCATCAGAACAACATGGGATTGCTGAAACACAAGAACCATCAATCTGAGAAACTGTCAAGGCTAATTCTCAGGAAAACCTATCGCGACGGCTAGAAATTACTGAAACACAAGAGCCAAAAATTCAAAAAGGAGAATTTGCTGAAGTGCCGGAGACAGTAGGACAAGAATCAGTTGCTGAAACACAAAAACTGGATAGTGAGACAAGAAAATTAGCTGCTAAAAGATGTTAATTGGCTACTGAAATTCCATATTTAACAACTCAGGAGAAACCTTCACCCCAAACAAATGATGTTGGAATAATAATCCAGGAACTGTTGGAGGTTATTGAGCTAAATGATGATGATGAAAAGGCCCAAAAAGAAACATAAGAAATCTCCTTATTAAAAGATTTGTTAGAAAAGTGGAAGTATCAAGCAGTCCTATATGAGGAGGGGATGATCCCCCTTCCCATACACAGGAAGAATGTCAAAGAAATCGAGAAAAAATAGTCTGAGGAATTGACTTTCCAAATATTTCGATGGAAAAAATTACAGGAATAACTGAGTTGTAGGGCGCTATCAAATGTGTAGGGCGTTATCAAAAGTATTTAAGGCCATGTATAAAGAGAAGAATCAAATGTATGATTTTTTTCAGGAACTATTGAGTTGTAGGGTGCTATCTCTATCCTATTCGGTCTTCCTCTTTTGTTTAAGTTGAGAGCCATTAAGGAGGGGAGACCCTATCAATTTGTTACATCTTCCCAATTTTTAGAATCATTTTGTCATAGTAACTTCTTTGAGAAAATATTACTCTGTGAATTGACGTACTTGCAGGAACTAGCATGCTTCATGTACTGCTCATCTAATTATGTTCCATACATAGGTGATATCCATTTTAGATATTTTTCCTCCTCTTTCACTAATCACATGAGATAATGGCATGCCAATCTGACATCTCTACTTGTGCTAAAATCATATCACAATAGGAACCTTATGCAATAGAGGGCATTAAGTGTAGATGGGAAGCCTCTTCAGAATCCATGAGGACAAGAGACCCGTATTGTTTTGAAAATTTTAAGTGTGCCTTGTCTAGGGTATCTGAGTACATTAAGTGTATCCAGTCATGTGGGACAAGTTGGATATGGATGAGGTTTATATTTCAACTTATATGGTTTCCCAAGAAAGAATACAGGAGTGTCTATAAGTTAACCAAAAAGGCAGTAAGGGTATGTCGGGCAGAATTGGTTTCCTACAAGGGGTTTCTGAAATGGGGATCCAAACCTGAGTCCTCCTTCAACCTTACCAATCTCCACAGGAAGAGATTTGATTCAAAGTCAGATTCATATTCATAATATTTTTGTTGCATGAGGACATGCAATTGGACAGTTCGAGGGAGATGTTGGGCCCTGGAGATTCCCCTCTTTGATCATCCTTTTATGATCCTTTTCCCAATTTTCTTATAGTATGTAACCGAATTTGATATATTTTCTCAAGGAAGAACATGTTTCCAAGAAGGTATAATTATTTAATTCTTTTCTTTATTAATTCATAGAGTTTTACCTATGATTATGATTGTGTTTCCTAATGATCTAACTTGTGAGGAATTTATGAAGCAACCAAAACTGCAAGAAATTTGGGAGTATCAACTTGCTGATACACTAGAATAAGAACAATTCCCTATAATCCATTACCTCCACAATATTCCTACTCATGAATTTGTAGAAAAAACTTGAGGTATCTTCCACGTGGTCAGTTGAGACTCTTGCAGTATTGGTTCAATTCGAATCATCAACGGTGTTCAGTTCTGAAACAAATTTCACTTGAATGTAATTAATTAACGAAACTGTTTCTATCATAAAAATGATGATTCTATTGCTTGAAGATATTCGATATAGATGGTTTTCTAAATTTGAAGGACCTGAATCTTCCCATCTATTATTTAAAGGAAGACAAGATGTTTCACAAGGTTAGGCTTATTTTGGAAGAAAGGATTGTGACAATGGGTGAGGAGAATTCTGTAACTGGACTTCATTTTTAATAAAAGTGACATTTCTTTTTTAATTTACTGTGTACTGATTTTTATTAGTCCCTAGTGACATCTGTTTTAGAAGGTAAGGGCCCACCTTCTCTCAAAGTTGTCGAGTTAATTAGATGCTTATTTCTGCTATTTGATTTTGTGTGTGGAATCATAGTTAGAATTTCCTTTGGTGTGTTGCAACAGTGTGAAGATTAAGCGTAGCATTTCTAAGTTAATTTCCTTTGGTGTATTACAACAATATGAATATTAAGCGTAGGATTTCTAAGTTTAATTTCCTTAGTGTGATGAAACAATTGATTGAATCACATATAGTTTGATTTAGGAACGTTAGGAAGGTGATCCATCACATTAATTGTAGTTGAGAGGCATTATAACATCATAGGGAATGTCACATATGAATATGAGAATGTACTAGACCACACATGTAAACTCTCAATGGGTATGTATATGTGAATACCCAAATGTTAGCGTCATATGCTACATTCCATTCTCTACAATACAATCCATCAGCAATTTTAATTTCCCTCCACTACTCTAGTGTGGGAAAGGGAGCATATTTTTCTACTAGCTCTAAATTTCTAGTTTCTAGAAATGGTGGATGACCTTTTAATTGACATTTTCATCTCAATTTTGTTATGGTTTTCACGTACATATGGGATTAGCTTTGAAATTAAAATGGGTAGGAAAAAGAGGGTACAAGTGGAGTGAAAGAACAAGAATGAATAAATTCCTTTGCATGGTGAGAAATAAAGATTACATATTTTAATGCATGCATTGGAACCACATGCATTCTAAAGAATCCCCCCATATATCTTAATTTCAGAAATTAGTCCCAAATTTGGGCAATAATTAATTAACATAGGAAAAAGTTGGAGGAGTACTTGGAATCAAATATAGGCTACAGTAAAATGTTATTTTATTTTTATCTCTAAGGGCATAATTTTGCATGAGTGTTATTTTTTATGGATGGAGATGGAGGTCAAACAATTTATAGGCTAGGGTAAACCCTTCAAGAAGATGTTCAACATAGTGAAAAAAAATAATGGCATAGGGAATACTAAGTCACTTTTTCTTAGGTATTATGTTATTCCTTAAGATTAAAAGTTGGCATGCCTTCACCTTGGACCTACTTATGTAATCCATCACTCCATCACTCCACATTCCATAAAAAAAGGTAACTTATTTTGATCTAACATGACTAATACACCTACATCTAATATGGGGGGCTCGCTAGTCCATTAAACTTTCTTTTGATAACACCCATATGATCCTCCTTCACCCCAAACCATCACACGCCTATTTATGTCATCCATGTTTCCATTCACCCACATAATCACTCTGATCAATAAAGTAGGATATGGAAAACGAAATATATTCCTCCCATAACCATCGATATTAATTAGCTTGACAACTTATTGAACACTAGAAATAGGGGGTTTGTGTTGTGGAATTCATTTTTTTGTTGTAGGTAGGTTAAATCCCTAATATTCATGTGTTCATTTGTTTGTATGTAGGTGGTGAGGAAAAATAATTTCTTACACCATGTTTGGAAGGATAGTGCCTTAATAATGTTTCTCCAAGTAGGCCCCTTGCTGAAAATTAACCCAGTGGTGAGGTGGTGCCCATGCGCACGATAGGGATATCAATTAGATTGAATGAATCCAGTATTGTTATGGATAAGCATATTAAAATAAGCAAAGAGAATACAATACACAAAAAAAACATACAAACAGACAAAATGCAAGAGTTCTAACCAAACTCTATTGTTTCATTACTATTCTATTACTTGCTTAATACTATGCCTATATATTGCATTAATGTACATGCTTATATAGAGTGTTGAGAATGATTGGGTTGTATTACCATTACATTCAGTTAGAAGTAAGTTGGAATGGTTTGGAAGTTCAACCATTACAGACAATTGGAAGAAAAAGATACAATCTGTCGTAGTCATGTCAAGATGTTGGTGTTGACGATGCGTGTCGAGGTGTTAAACCTGTATAGGTTTAGATTTGTCGAAGTATATTTGGAACCTATCCAAGTAGACAAAAAATGAAAACTATTGGATGGATCATTCCTCCTTCCTTAATAATCAATGGTCCCCATTATTTTTAGCCACTTGAAACAATGTAATTGTGTTCATCCTTGTATGGCATATGCGTCGTCCTATAATGGTTTCACAAGGAAAAGGATCCTGAACATATGGATGGATGTCTTCGAGTTCTGATGTATGCAAGTTGTTTTGTTCTAACAATGGTGCATGGTATGGTCAATCTAGATCCACATTAAATACTTAATACAGACCCAAGCATGAAGGAATGTTTATATGGAAAACATTTTCTCCAATATACTTAAGGATATTGTATAGACCATATCGTAAAGGATTCAACCTTCTAAATGGACGAGTAAAGTGCTCCTTCTTTAGATGCAACCATATATGGTTCCCAATTCGAAATGAATGAGGAATAAAATGATTATCGTGTCGGGCCTTATCTTTCCTATTAGCTCATTGAAACATTTCATGTGCTTGTTTCTAGATGTTGTAGATATGATCTTGAAACTTCACTGCTTTTTCAACTTCTCATTGGTTAGATTCGGTGTCGTTCGACTATGTCGATGAACAGATTGAGTCGATGGGCATTGAGGGTTGAAATCCATAACATATCTCAAATTGAATCTTTTACATAGAGTTGTGTTGAGCATGATTGTAGCTATCTTTTATATATGGGATACTTCCGTCCCATGTCTAACAATGCTTATGGTTGTACATGCAGAGCAGTTGTACTACCAAGTGATTCACAACTTCTATTTATTTGTCTATTTGGGGATGGAAATTTGTCAACAAAGAGAGTCTCATGTTGAGTTGTTTCCAAAGGGTATTCTAAAATATGTTGAAAAATATGAAATCTCTATCAAAAATGATGGTCGTCAGAAGGCCATAATATTTCCAAACATGTTTGAATAAGAGTTGAGAAGTTTGTTGTCCTGTCGTAGTCTTCTTGAATGGAATGCGAATATCCATCTTCGGAAATCTATCAAATAATACTAAGATCATGTCATGTTGATATTTGTTATTAGGATATCCCATCAAGTATTCCATATAAATAGATTCCCATGGTCAACTAGGAACTAGAAAAGGTGTGTACAATCCTTGTCGCCGATTCGGTGCTTTAGCAATGGCACAAACCACACATGATCGACTATCCATGTTGGGGTCATACTTAAGTGAAGGGAAATAGAAATAATTTTGGAGGATGGAAAGGGTCGTATAGTCTTTCTGTAGTGCACGTCCCAAATGAGCTTTTGTCGTTTCTCACCTATCGGTACACAAAGTTGTCCAATCTTGTATATCAAGGTATCTTTCAGGAAGTAGTCGGTAGTGGGTGGTGGATCACTTTGAGGTTGTTGATAAATTGAATATAATTCATAGTCTACCAAATAAAATTGAGGCCAAGTAGTGGTGTCATAGATTTGATTAATCATCATTGTAAAAAGTAAAGTAATGGTTGCTCAACTGAGACAATTAGATGTAGAAATGGTTTTTTTTCGATAATTAATCCACTCGAGTTGTTGAGTTGTTTGTAACTTTGAATGGGATGAGGAGAACAATAAGGGAGGGCTTCTATTCATTAATAATGATCATTTTCTTCCAAAGAATGTAATGTATCCATTTGTTAAGGGCTTTCATAATGGGATACATTTCCTTTTCATATGTCGAATACCTTGTGACAATGTCATTGCAAGTTTCAAAATGAAAAGCGGTTGGATGACTGGACTGAGTGATCACTATGCCTAAATCATAGTCTCATGCATCTTTCTCAATCTCAAAAGGATTATGCGAATCATATACACAAGTACTGGTTCAACGCAAAGCTTGTGTTTGAGCTGCTCAAAAGCTTTTTATTATGTTGATGTCCATTTGTAGATAGTCTTCCCATTTCCCTTAGTCAATCGATTCAAAGGCCAAGATATGTGACAGAAGCCAAGTATGAATCGTCGATGAAAAATATCCAAACCAATAAAACTTCTTAGTTCATTAATGTTTTTAGGAATAGGCCAATATTTGAGTATTTGCACCTTGTCTAGATAGATGTGAATTCCTATAGAGTCGATTACATACCACAAATATTTGATGTTGTTCATCGTGAATGAACATTTGTGGATGTTTAAATAGAGTTGATGTTGTCGAAGAGTTTCAAGGACTTGTCAAAGCTATCATACATGTTCTTTGCATGATTGAATGAAAATAAATATATCATCTGGATAGACAATGACACACTTGTTCATGAAAGGTCAAAGAAAGACATCCATATATCACATGAAGGTCGCAGGTGCATTGGTTAAGACGAAAGGCATGACCAACAGTTCAAACAATCTTTCCTTGGTTTTGAAATCATTTTTCCATACATTGGTGGGATCAATTGGAATATTTTGATATCCCAACTTGAGGTCGAGCTTAGAAAATAATTTAGAACCTTTTGGACAATTGATGGCTTCGTATATCCTTGGAAGAGGGTATATGTTATTTTACTGAAATTTTCTTGAGATCGTGGATAGTCGATGCATGTGCACCAAGTCCCATCTTTCTTTAGAATGAGGACAATTAGACTTCTACAAGGAGAGGGGATGGGTTGGATGTGACCTTTGTTGATCAAATCTTGAATCTGTCTATGAATATATTCATTCTTGACAAAGGATCTTCTGTAAATAGATGTCTTAGGAAATGAAGAACCAGGAACAATCTCAATGGAGTTCTTTACTTGGAAATGTAGAGGTACTATGTCTGTCTCTTGTAATATGTTTTGATATCCATGAAGAATGTTTTCAACCAGTTGTTATTGTAGGGGGCTACATTGTTCGTCGATTTGACTAGTTGTTGTAGTCTTCTGGCCAGAATGTGCTTAATCATGATCAATGCGAATTTTTGAGCTTGATTGATGAGATTATTTGTCAATTTGGAAGATTCCATCACAACAATTGATGTAGATCATCGTTCTGGTATGCCATACCATTGCTTTTGTACTTTGACAATCACCTTATGAGGCTATGGCTAATAAATTCCATGTCAATCCCATAAGTAAGATTTCCTCAAGAGGGTGTCAGCTATGGAGAGTGATTCCACATCACAAAGTAATTTATATTCAAAAGGATTAATAAAGTAGGTGATTCTACATTGTTGGGTGATTCTTAGTTCCTATCCATCCTTCATCATACCGATATTATAAGGCTGAGGATGGGTAGTGGTGACAAGCCCAAGTTCTTCATGAGATCTTCATAATCGAAGTTCTTATGGGTACCATTATCCACAATTGAATGCAATGGATTGTTTTGAACCCATATCTATATACAGAATAGGATCTCCTATTCTTCCTCATCGAAGATAGTCAAGGCTGTTGGAGCGGTAGATGTTGATGTCAAAAGGGTCGATGCTTCTGGTTTAGATTCTACCAAGGTTTTGTTAGACAAGTCAGAGGTCGATAAATTTTCTAAAAATTCCTTATGATCCTTCCATTCATACGTATCATGCCATGATGAATTATGGTAATCACACCATTTCTCGGTAAGGGGTTGTTTGCTACACTCCCTTTTGTAATTTTTGGAGTCCTTTCTTCCATCATCTGGCTTTGGCAGGGTCAGCTGAGAAATATTTTTTTACTTATCAGAGTTGGATGGTGAATTCTTGTCGAATATTCAATCAGTCAACTTGGCCGTAAAGCGTGATTTTCCTTTCTGCTTAGCTTCAATCTTAATAAGGTAGTGGAATGCACTTGCAAGCATACTGTTAGTGAGGAAATCCATTTCTTGTTGAATGTACAGGGACAATCCATTGACGTACTTCAAAACAAGCAATTTCTCTTCTTCTTAAACACCAAGTCTCACCATGATTTGATAGAACTCGTTGGTGTAACTCTGCACAGACTGGTATTTCTATTTCCTTACTACCACCACTTCTAGTACTGTCTTTCAATGTATTTTGGAGGGTAAAACTCCTTCCAGGAATACTCGACAAAATTTATGCCACGTATCTACTAGGTCTCCTTCTTTCTCCATCTTTGGAGAATAGATTTTGCCACCAACAATACACAGAGGTCAACATATTTAAGGATGAAATGGTGATATTTTCAGCTCCTAAGAGTTTGTTCATAGAGTAATAGGATTCCAGTTGTTGTGCTCAATTATCTATGGATTTCGTGTCAATATCGCCTTGAATATTCGATATGTCCAAGTTCATTTTCACTTTGAATGGACTGATTTTGTTGGAGTTGGATCTTATCGAGGATCCTCCTGAGGTTGAGGTGAATCATGTGAGAATATCATTGAACTGGGAGAACATTTTGGTTTGATGTCAAGCTAGTTCTTTCTCTATTAGTTTTTATGTCTCATCAATTACATGTTCATTTTCCATTTCTTCGGCCATCTTTGATCTAGTGGTGTGAGTAGATAAATACTATGAAGTCGAAGGTAGTGTCTTCTTGGACTGCTGATTTTGTGAATGTGTTTAAATGTGCATAATTCAGGTAACTTTGATAGAAGTGTCTACACAAAACTTAATCATGAACAAGCTAGATGCAAGCTTTGATACTAATGATATGAATACCCAAGCTCATGACGGGGACAACAATTTGATTGAATGAATTGAGTACTGTTATGGAGGAAGCATATTAATATAAGCAAAGCATGGAATACATTACACACATAGAAAAAGTGCAAGATTTCGAACCAAACTTTGTTGTTTCATTACTATTCTATTATTTTCTTAATACTATGCATGTATATTACAGTAATGTACATGCTTATATAAAGTGATGATAATGCTTTGGTTTTCTTCCCGTTATCTTCAATTACAAATAAATTGGAAAGATTTGAAATTTCAATTGTTACAGATGACTAGAAGACAGAGAGGAGAGATAATAGGTTGTAGTCATGTCGATATGCTAGTTTCGATGATGCATGTCGAGGTGCTAAACCTGTTAAGGTTCGTACTTGTCGAAGTTGATGTTGAACTTGTTGAAGTAGACAAAAATTCCAACTGCTAGGTGGATCATGAGGGATAACTTCAGGGTGAATCCACGGACCTGGGTAACACTTTTTGGCAAGTGAATTTCGGCAAAAACAGAGAAACGCACCTCGGTCGAGGGCTTGTTAAGCCCTCGACCGAGGTCTTAATATCTCGACCGAGGGCTTATTAAGCCCTCGACCGAGGTCTTAATATCTCGACCGAGGGCTTATTAAGCCCTCGACCGAGGTATCTAAATACCTCGATCGAAGTATTTAAATACCTCGACCGAGGTATTGCGGGCTTTACAAAACCTCGGTCAAGGTATTTAAATACCTCGACCGAGGTATTTAAATACCTCGTTCGAGGTTCATACCTCGGTCGAGGGCTTAAAAAAACAGACCTAGCCCTCATTCAAACAAATGGAAAATTTCCTGTGCCTTGCAGAGGTGTAAACCCTGCCATTCCTAGCACATAACTGAGCGGAGTTGATACCGATAAAT
>LPNX010145519.1:184175-200207 GCA_001517045.1 Pseudotsuga menziesii
ATAAATTCCCTTATTGAATGTACTAAGATAGAGAAAGGAATATATTATAAAGTTGTAAAAACCAAACATGGAATGCATTATAAATATGTTGATCTCCTTATGTTAAGATAATGATAACTAAGTGCCCCACCTTATTAGAATAAGGAAAAATACCATATCTTTAAATAATAGTCACAAAATACTTTAATCAGTGACTCACCATAAAAATATGGTTACCCATGTTGGAATAATGTAGAAATGCTAGGAAGGTATCTAGGTATTGGGTTGATATGTACTTTCTATAATCAGCATGTAGAGGTTTCAGATCCACCTTTCATGGATCTACGGTTTGGGTTGTTGTGACTATATGCATATATATATTGTAATCATTTCTCATTAATTTATTTAATTGGTTTAACCATTCCTTTGTGTAAGAGAGCCTATGTGCTCTACTCTGTTTTCCTTCTATATTCTTAGTTGATATCAGAGCTAGGGTGAGTGCTTGGGTGAATGTTGGGTTGTGATAAGATATATATATATATATATTCTCCACCATAGTTCTTTACAGTGATCCGTGAGTAAAGCAGATCCGTGAGTAAAGCAGTGATCCCCATCCATCGTGTAGCATCTGTGAGCTGTGAGTAAGTTCCCTGCGTGTGGAGGCTTCTTCCTAGAGAGCGATCAGCATTGGAGAGCTGCGTGGAGATCTGCATTGGAGAGATGCATTGGTGGAGATCAACGCTGGAGAATTGGAGAGCTGCATGGAGAACAACCGCTGAAGCATGGAGATGAACGCTTGGTGCAAAGAAATAAAGCAATGATTACCTATCAGGTTGCTATGTGAAGTAGTGATTTCGTGAATAGTTGCTACGTGTAGGAGAGCACCATTCCAGAAGGAGATCACCGTGAATTTTTTTTTAAAGAGTCTAGTGCGGTGAGTGTAAGGATCACGTGGAGCTGTAATGAGCAAAATGACGAATCATGAAGAGAATATCTGTGCATCCTCATAGAGGAAGATCAATTGAATCGTTGTTGACCAATTAAAAGAGGGTCATTGTTATCTGTGGAGGATTCCAGGAGAAGAGCTGTGTGAAGATCAACGTCATCGCCATAGAGGAAGAAGCAGCTAGAAAATCGCACTGTGAAGTAGCAGTGATTGCTGCGAGTGAGAAAACACCAATGGAGTGCGTTCATCACCCATCACCATGCCAACTGAGAGCCAGGTTCATATCAGAACAACGTGTAATTTTTTTTCCTGCAGACTTAGCACCGCTTATCACCTGAAGAAGAGGAGCGGTGCCCCCATGAGATTTAAGAAGGAAGAGAGGTGGTACCATCTATCATCCCAAGGAGAGGAGCAGTGACACCACTAAAGAATTGAAGAGGAAGAGCGGTGCTCAAGCTTGCACTTACATGGATTTTGGAAACCACGCCCCAGCAATGCTTGTGGAAAAAAGAACATGTGTGGTTCTACATTTTTTTTCCCTGTTGAATACAGATCAGCCAAAAGAAAGTAAAATGGAAAATCCACTTCTTACTCATACACATATCAATTAAGAATTATGTAAATTGGAAATTTAAGATGATGGCTGTGCTTGAATCTGCTAATGCATGGTCAATTATGACCGGTGATGAGCAGAGGCCTACAACTGCCGCATTGCTTACAGAATGGAATAAGTAGGAGATGAAAGCAAAACTAACATTGATGATGTCTATTAAAGACAACATCGTTATGTATATCAGAAACTGTATGACATCCAAGGCAACATGGGACACGGTCAAAGGCCTATATCAAGCAACTCATGCAAATCGGGTTTTGTTTCTCAAAACCAAATTGTTTTCAAACAAGATTGAGGCTAATGAAGGGGTAAGAAAATTTATTTCTCGCATAAAAGAACTGAGTGATAAACTGGGAGATATAGGAGAAGTTGTTGAAAGTTCTAATTTAGTAACACTCATTCTAAAAGGCTTAGTGCCAGACTATAAAGTATTTATTTCAGCACTTGCAGCAAAAGAAAAACCCCCAAATTTTGAAGAACTTATAGGGATTCTAATCCAAAAAGAAGAAAGAATGAAAAACTATGATTTGGATGCTAGAGGTTCAAACCTAGCGCTGATGGGAAGATGTCAATATACACACAGAGGAAAACCATGGAAAATACCATGGAATGGAGATAGAGGAAAACAATGGAATGGAGAAAAAGGAAGATTTCATCCAAAACAAAAAGGTATGGATTGGACTGATTTTGATAGAAATAATGTAGATGGTCATCGTTGAGGCAAACCAAGACACCTCAATATAAATCATTATCAGAAGAAATTTTATAGAAATAGAAACTACAATGGAAGTCACAATGGAAATTTTACAAATACAGACACCTCTGAAATTAATGACTTTAAAAATCTGAGATTGTTTATTTCTGAAGATGTTCTGTTTGTTGAGACAGATGATGAGAATGCATGGTTCATAGATTGAGGTGCATCTACACGTCTTATAGGAAAGAATGCTTTGATGAATACAATGAGAAACTTGATGGCACTCATATCTATTTAAGAGATAATAGGTCACACAAGGTACAGGGTTATGGAATAATAAATGTGAGATTATCTATTGGGGAATCGAAACAAATTCATAATGTCATGTATGTTCCTAGCATTAAGAAAAATTTAATATTTCTTTCAACCATAACCGAGAATGATCTGAAGGTAGGCTTTGGCAAGTACCAATGCCATATCAAAAACATTCGAAACCACTTCAAGAATGTTGCTATAGGTTCAATATGTGGAGGACTGTATAAGCTGGATGTGAGCAAAGATAGTCATCAAGCACTTGCATCCACCGTAATCACCACATACTAACTCTAGAATCAAAGGTATGGCCATATTAACCACCATGATCTTGTATTACTTCAAAATAAATCTACGGTTGAGGGTCTACCTGTAATAAAGAATGAACATTTAGAATGTAGTGCATTTGCACTTTGCAAACAACATCGAAATGAATTCCCAGTACATCAAGAAAAGAGGCAAACTGGTCTACTTGAATTAATTCATATAGACCTATGTGGACCTATGCAAACTAGATGTTTAGGAGGTGCATCATATTTTCTAGCATTTATGGATAATAGATCTAGATACACATGGGTCTACTTCATAAGGAGGAAAGGATATGTATTTGAATACTTCAAGGAGTTCAGAACCATGATTGAAAAGAAGACAAAAAAATGCATTAAAATTCTCAGATCCGAAAATGGTGGTGAGTACGTGTCTGGAGCTTTCAAGAAACACTGTAAGGAGAATGGTATCCAACAACAATTTACAGTATCACACACTCCTCAGAAAAATGGGATAGCAGAGCGAAAGAATAGAACACTAGTTGAATGTGCATGCAACATGCTACAAGGTAAGCAAATTTTGAATGGTTTTTGAGAAGAAGCTGTGAATACTGCTGTATATTTGAAAAATATCAATTTGACAAAGAAATTAGAATTTCAGACACCATTTGAGGTTTTCAATGGATATAAACCACAAGTTAAGCATCTACGAATCTTTGGTTGTAAAGCATTTTTCCACATACCAAAAGATGATAGGAGGAAAATAGATGCTAAATCACTTGAATGTGTCTTTGTTGGGTATTGCAATGATCACAAAGCCTATAAGTTGTTTCACCCTAGCACTCATAAGTTAATTTCTAGTATAGATGTGGTGTTCCATGAACATACAAATACAAGTAACAAAACAAAACAATGGCACAGTCTGACTAACAATAATAAATATGTCAAGTTAAACTGAATAGTTCAGGAGCGGGAAGTGGAAGAGCCACAAGAGAAGTAGGAGGAATAGAATAGAAGAAGCAATAGTGAAAGAAGTAGAAGCAGCAGTGAAAGTAGAAGAAACAATAATGAAAGTAGAAAAAGCAGAATGAGTACTTCTACAAGTTTAGAGGAAGACACAACATAAAGCAGAAGGATTATGGATGGAACCCCTGCAGAAAATTAATGCTAAGAAGGTCAATAAGACAGACTCGTCCTCCTCCAAGGTATACTGAATATGCTCTAATGTCTAATTTAATGAATATCAATGAACCAATGAACTACAAACAAGCCAAAGATAAAGCAGAATGGGTTGAGGCAATGAACGAAGAATATAACTCAATTATAAAAAATCAGACTTGGGAATTGACCGAGTTCCCAAAGGATAAGACACCCATAGGCTGTAAATGGTTGTTTAAATATAAGCTTAAATCATATGGTAGCATAGAAATATTTAAAGCAATACTAGTAGCAAAAGGATATGCACAAAAGGAAGGAATTGACTTTGAGGATACTTTTGCACCAGTAGAAAAACTAAACATAATTAGAGTTTTGGCTGCATTAGCCACAACACATAAATGGAAAATCCATCAATTAGATGTAAAATATTCTTTCTTAAATGGTGACTTAAAAGAAAACGTCTACTTAGTTCAGCTTGAAGGCTTTGTACATAAAGGACAGGAACATCTTGTATCTAAACTAAAGAAAGCTATCTATGGATTAAAACACTCTCCTAGGTCATGGTACATAAAGATTGATACCTTCTTTAATCATAAAGGTTTAGTTAAAAGCAAAAGTGATCCTAACCTTTATATGAATAAAGATAAGGAAGGAAATATCTGTTTGATATCTTTATATGTAAATGATCCCATCATTACAAGGAATGCATGTAAGTTGGTTACAGAAATAAAAAATCAACTGTCACAAGAGTTTGAAATGAAAGACCTTGGATAATTACACTCTTGTTTGGGACTTGAAGTTTGGAGAGAATCTGGAAAAACTATGACCACTCATAGTAAGTACGTGAGGGAAATATTGAATAGATTTCATATGAGTGATTGCAAAGAATCAACAATTCCTTTAGAATAGAATATGAAATTATGTAGTCAAGATGGATCAAAGGATGCAGATGGTACTTTGTATGGACAGTTGGTGGGAAGCCTGAATTATCTCACTACCACAAGTCTAGATATATCATATGCAGTCAGCATTTTGAGCCAGTTTATGGCTAAACCAAATGACAACCATTGGAAAGCTACAAAGAAAGTCCTTACATATCTGAAAGTGACAATAAAATTTGGTATTTTATACACTTATAAGTTTGATGTTCAATTGGCAAGTTTTTCTGGTTTTGATTGGGCAGGAAATCCAGATGACAGAAGATATACTATAGGATATGCATTCAACATTGGATCTGGAGTCATATCAAGGAGCAGTAAGAAACAACCAACCGTTTGTCTATCATCCATAGAAGCAAAATACAAAGCCATGTCTACTGCAACATGTGAAGCTGTCTGGTTGAGGAGGATTCTTGAAGATATTGAAGAAAGGAAAACAAAACCTACAAATGTACATTGTGAGAATCAAAGTGCAGTCAAATTGGCACATAATCTAGTTTATCGTGCAAGGACAAACTTAGATTGAACTGCAACATCATTTTATTAGAGAGAAAATTGAGTCTAAGCAAATTGAACTTATTTATTGTAACACAAGTGATAATGTCGCTGACATATTTACCAAACCTGTTGGCAAGATTCACTTTGAGATCCTTAGGTAGAAATTAGGTGTTGTAGAAAATCCATTTCAACATTAAGGGGGTATGTTGGAATAATGTATAAATGCTAGGAAGGTATCTATGTATTGGGTTGATGTGTACTTTCTATAATCAACATGCAGAGGTTTCAGATCCACCTTTCATGGATCTATGGTTTGGGTTGTTGTGACTATATACATCTATATATTGTCATCATTTCTCATTAATTAATTGAATTGGTTTGACCATTCCTTTGTGTAAGCGATCATGTGTACTCTGCTCTGTTTTCCTTCTATATTCTTAATACCCAATCCTCCTTAACCCCCATTTCTTCTCCTCCCATGGAATCATAGTCCCCTACATACTCTCTTGGAACATTTTGGTAGTTTTAATTATATGATCTAAATCTACCCATGTACAAAAACAAAATAGGCCATAGGAATGGTTACCTACCTAGTGACTAGATAGGGTATCATCTCATGCTTCAAATATACAACCAAATGTGTCTAGGATTTTAACAAGTTACCACTAAATATATAGTATTTATATTTCATGATATATGAACCAAAATTGGGGTATTATACATATTTTTCCACACCGTAAATATCTTAATTCAAAAAATCAAAATCATTTATACATTGTAAAATAAATAAGGAACGAATATCTAGATAAAAGTGGAAATTGTTGGTACTTCATGTACTATGATACCTAATTCCTTCATCAATGCATGTGTGTATTCTCATAAGACAAACTAGGTGGGATATTGAGAGCACTGATTTTAGTTAACAAAGGAAAATGAACCCATGTTTCCTTTATTAATGGCCTTCAATAGATAAAGTATCAAATAAATTTAAAAGCTAGATGAAAACACTATAACAACATTTAAAATGGCATTGTAGACTCAATACAACCTCAACATGCCCTTGCTGTACAAGAGTGTCCAATCATCCTTGCACTTACATGACCAAATAAATGAAGATATTAAAAGTTGTAACCAATATGTTATCATGTCATCCAAATAAATTTAAAGAACCATGGCTAAAATAATTGGTTCCTAAGTAGACACCCAAATAAAAATGTAGACTAGAGAGCCATAATTCTTCACCTCCACTTGCAAACAAAACCCCATTGGAATATTGTTGAAATTTCATGAATCCCATCCCACTCACATTCATACCTAGTGTATGAAACATATATATCTTATTAGGTCAGAGGAATCAATCCCTTAATGTGCACCATCTACAATCCAATGGAAATCATTTAGTGTCTCTATATCATAGTTTGAGTTCTATTGTTGGTTGGTTAAAATCATGACCATGACATTGAAGGCATCCAACATCCATGATGTTGACATGAAATCCTTCATCTTCCACCATTTGAAGTTTATCCTCCATTTCTATAACATATTGTGATGGTATATTCTCTCTACATTTCCTAACCTTCACTTCAAATTTCGCCAATAAAGCACAAATATGTGTTGGCATTTAAGTGTGTTTACAAATTCAAATTTGGATACATGTATTGATTTTGGGTATGGATTAATGTATATATGCATATTGTATCAAATAATGGCATGTGGTTGGGAAAGGCGCCTATCTATGGAATCAACAAATTGTTAGGATTTACTAATCCTCCCTTGTCCAAATTTGGTCATATGTCTAATTTGGGAGCCATGTCTAAATCGGGAGTCCATCTAGTCTATTTATAGTCATTAACACTATTGGGTCAACTTAACCTAATTGGGGCACATGTTTCAGTTACTAGAGTGTGGGGAACACTAATTGAGGCTCACTGCCACTTATTTCACTTGATTGCATAAGTTTAGGAGCCTCCTAGATCAATCCCTACAATTTAGGAAGCCACTGGGAGTGCCAAAACCAACCACGGTAAGTTCACTTCAGTTAATGACTAGTCAAGATAAGTTAGGAGTCAGTTACATTCAGTTCTAGTCCTCCACATTCAATTAGTGCTAGGTTTACTTGACTGCACACATGTGGGGCGCATTTCTCACCTACCACAGTCAGTTAACCTTAGTCAAAACTGAATGTAACACTTGAGTTGTGTTTTAGAGCTTCTATGAACTCCGATTATGGTTTAGACAAGGTCAGTTAACCACTGAGTACTCCGATAATGATTTAGACAAGGTATTTGTTACCTGCAGTCAAGTAGAGTCTAATCAATTTGAAATTCCTCATGTGGATTTGAATTGCTTGTGGCTATTAAAGCCATTTTACTTCATTGTAATTATCATCGGATTACTTTTTTGATTAATCAAAGCATTCACAGCTACAAGCTTTTTGCACTGTTTCATTCTTCAATTGCTGAGTAAATTGTGAGATCTTATTTGTGAGTTGTGTATTTGTCTACAAATCTATATGCTCAAATTTACATGGTATCAAAGCCTCGGTGGACAAGACTCCTCTCCTCCTTAAATCTCCAGCTAGATCATTTTTTTCTAGTACTGCACCAGAAGCGGAGAATTTACCACTTAATATCCCAAGTTAAGAAATTGTTGATCAAGCTTGCTTGATCAACTATGCTGGGTGTGAAGGAAATTCCAAAAGTGCACACAGTCGACCTTACTTTGTATGTTTGATTGTGTGACAGGTTATCAGCTTCTCCTACAGCATTCGCTACAAGCAGCCCTTTCTTCTCACTGCATTCGCTACAGCAGCTCAGTTCTTCCTATTACATTCGAAATGACTCATCAAATAGAGCTTCTCACTCCCTTCAACTATCACCAGTGGAAGGATGACATGATAGTATTTCTCCGCACCAAGCATCTCTTTATACTCATAGAAGAAACAGAGGAAGAGCCAGAATCAAATAAAGACAAAGCTAAGTACATGAACAGGCTTGATGAAGCCCATGGACTCATCCTATCCTAAGTCTCTAGAGATCTTCGATTTCACATCCAAGACTTGGACACTCCCAAGGAGGTTTGGGACAAGCTTTCTTCTCTATTTGATAAGCATGATGAGATGAGGATCCATCAGCTAGAAAATGATCTGATTACTCTCAATCCATCCAATTTCGAATCCCTAAATGATTTTTTCTCAAAGTTCAAGAACCTGATATATTAGTTGAAGCAATGCAAAGTGAAGAAGGATGAAGATAAGCTCATCCTTGCCATTCTCACAAAGCTCAATGCATACTACTCAGTCTTTGTATCCACCTTCCAAATAGTAAGGCTCACTACTCCAAATTGGAAGATTCCCACTCTTAATGGTTTCATCCAATCTCTTATTTCTGAGAATGATAAATTGATCCAAATGGGGATCATTCGATCTCCCAAAGATCTAGCCCTAGTTGCAAGAGGAGATAAGGTAGCAAATGACAAAGGGATGCAAAGAGATGAGTCTGAGCAGTCAAAAGAACCTTCAGGTTTGAAGAAAAGCAAGAAGAATGGCAAAGGAAAGGTCCTCTACCCTTACTATGGAAGGGGCTTCCATTCATAAAGCTCCTGTATGAGAAGACAACTTGATGAAATGGCTCTTCTTTTGAAAAAGCACAACATTTATGTACCTACTAGCACAAGAAAGGAAGACTCTGAAGAAGAAGAAGAAGAATACCAAAGGAAAGGACATGCACTGAAGGCTTGCTGCTCATCAACACCTGCCTTCTTCATTGATTCTGGAGCTTCCAACCATATGGATGCATCCAGATAATCATTCTCTTCTTTTCAGTCCTTTGATGGTCCTAGTATTCAGATGGGCAATAACAGTAAAGTCCAAACCAACGGGAAGGGCTCTATCGAAGTTGAACATGGAAGGTTCAAAGATGTGTTGTTTATTCCCTCCCTGGCTTTAAACCTATTATCTGTCTATCAGATGACCCATACTGGACCTCCAAAGCGAGTGATCTTTGGTCCTGACTCAGTGGAGATCACAGATATCTCTACTGGGAGCATCATAGCAAAGGGTATTGTGAATCATGCTTCAAAAGTGTATGATTTCTCACATTTCATGCCTCCTTCAGAACCAGTGCACTCTCAGCAGCCACCTGCAAGGGAAGGTAAAACCATTGCATCTACTTCTTTTACAGCTTCTACTAGTATTGCAGATCCATTTATATCAGTTTATAACATTGAGATTCAGGGTGACTCAGAACTATATTCAGTCCCTACTTCCAAACTAGAAGCTAGGAAGATGACTGGAAACTCACCTGACGCTCAAAAAGGAAAGACTCTTGTGCTATTTCATACTATTTTTCCTCCTTCAGGGAGATGCAATAGACTTCCTGTAAGATGCAATATGGCAAGGGCTCAGTCTTACTACATTCAGAAGAATGGATATGATCATACACCTCTTCATTCAGTAAGAGACAAAGGTTACATTCCTCCTTCCTCCCATCATCATTTTTGGAGAAGAAGGAGAAGTCTACATGCCAGGCCCCAGAATACCTGTGCACAGCACACCATGCATGCTGCTTCACTACCTCATAGAGATGAAGATTGCAACAACATATTTTCAAGTTTTTCAAACTTGAGACCTGATTCTACCTACTTAGCTAGAGGGAGGGCCTTTTTCCCATGTGGTTTTTGCCCCAACTCCTTGTATTAAGCAGTTAATTTATTTTACTTGATGTAATGGGTGACCTATTGTCTTAGTTACCAGGGCCCACAGTTTGTCCAAGTTAGCATTCAGGGGGGGTGTTAGGATTATTAATCCTCCCTTGTCCAAATTTGGTCATATGTCTAATTTGGGAGTCATGTCTAAATCGGGAGTCCATCCAGTCTATTTATAGTCATTAACACCATTGGGTCCACTTGACCTAATTGGGGCACATGTTTCAGTTACTAAAGTGTGGGGAACACTAATTGAGGCTCACTGCCACTTATTGCACTTGATTGCATAAGTTTAGGAGCCTCCTAGATCAATCCCTACAATTTAGGAAGCTACTGGGAGTGCTGAAACCAACCAAGGTCAGTTCACTTCAGTTAATGACTAGTCAAGCTAAGTTAGGAGTCAGTTACATTCAGTTCTAGTCCTCCACATTCAGTTAGCACTAGGTTTACTTGATTGCGCACATGTGGGGCGCATTTCTCATCTACCACAGTCAGTTAACCTTAGTCAAAACTAAATGTAAAACTTGAGTTGTGTTTTAGAGCTCCGATGTACTCCGGTTATGGTTTAGACAAGGTCAGTTAACCAATGAGTCCTCCGATAATGATTTAGACAAGGTCTTGGTTACCTGTAGTGAAGTAGAGTCTAATCAATTCGAAATTCCTCATGTGGATTCGAATTGCTTGTGGCTATTAAAGCCATTTTACTTCATTGTAATTATCATCGGATTAATTTTTTGATTAATGAAAGCATTCACAGCTGCAAGCTTTTTGCACTGTTTCATTCTTCAATTGCTGAGTAAATTATGAGATCTTATTTGTGAGTTGTGTATTTGTCTGTAGATATATATGCTCAAATTTACATGGTATCAGAGCCTTGGTGGACAAGACTCCTCTCCTCCTCAGATCTCCAGCTAGATCATTTTTTTCCAGTACTGCACCAGAAGAGGAGAATTTACCACTTAATATCCCAAGTTAAGAAATTGTTGATCAAGCTTGCTTGATCAACTATGCTGGGTGTGAAGGAAATTCCAAAAGTTCAGACTGTCAACCTTACTTTGTATATTTGATTGTGTGACGGGTTATCAGCTTCTCTTACAGCATTCGCTACAAGCAGCCCTTTCTTCTCACTGCATTCACTACAGCAGCTCAGTTCTTCCTATTACATTCGAAATGGCTCATCAAATAGAGCTTCTCACTTCCTTCAACTATCACCAGTGGAAGGATGACATGATAGTATTGCTCCGCACCAAGCATCTCTTCAAACTCATAGAATAAACAGAGGAAGAGCCAGAATCAAATAAAGACAAAGCTAAGTACATGAACAGGCTTGATGAAGCCCATGGACTCATGCTCTCCTCAGTCTCTAGAGATCTTCGATTTCAAATCCAAGACTTGGACACTCCCAAGGAGGTTTGGGACAGGCTTTATTCTCTATTTGATAAGCATGATGAGATGAGGATCCATCAGCTAGAAAATGATCTGATTACTCTCAATCCATCCAATTTCGAATCTCTAAATGATTTTTTCTCAAAGTTCAAGAACCTGATATATCAGTTGAAGCAATGCAAAGTGAAGAAGGATGAAGATAAGCTCATCCTTGCCATTCTCACAAAGCTCAATGCGTACTACTCAGTCTTTGTATCCACCTTCCAAATAGTAAGGCTCACTACTCCAAATTA
This sequence comes from Pseudotsuga menziesii, assembly GCA_001517045.1. Taxonomy (NCBI): domain Eukaryota; kingdom Viridiplantae; phylum Streptophyta; class Pinopsida; order Pinales; family Pinaceae; genus Pseudotsuga; species Pseudotsuga menziesii. The sequence goes on from LPNX010145519.1 coordinate 195,966, forward strand.
GAAGATGCCCACTCTTAATGGTTTCATCCAATCTCTTATTTCTAAGAATGATAAATTGATCTAAATGGGGATCATTCGATCTCCCAAAGATATAGATCTAGTTGCAAGAGGAGATAAGGTAGCAAATGACAAAGGGAAGCAAAGAGATGAGTCTGAGTAGTCAAAAGAACCTTTAGCTTTGAAGAGAAGCAAGAAGAATGGCAAAGGCAAGGTCCTCTACCCTTACTATGGAAGGGGCTTCCATTCATAAAGCTCCTGTATGAGAAGACAACTTGATGAAATGGCTCTTCTTTTGAAAAAGCACAACATTTATGTACCTACTAGCACAAGAAAGGAAGACTCTGAAGAAGAAGAAGAAGAATACCAAAGGAAAGGACATGCACTAAAGGCTTGCTTCTCATCAACACCTGCCTTCCTCATTGATTCTGGAGCTTCCAACCATATGGCTGCATCCAGAGAATCATTCTCTTCTTTTCAGTCCTTTGATGGTCCTAGTATTCAGAGGGGCAATAAAAGTAAAGTCCAAACCAAAGGGAAGGGCTCTATCGAACTTGAACATGGAAGGTTCAAAGATGTGTTGTTTGTTCCCTCCCTGGCTTCAAACCTATTATCTGTCTATCAGATGACCCATACTGGACCTCCAAAGCAAGTGATATTTGGTTCTGACTCAGTGGAGATCACAGATATCTCTACTAGGAGCATCATAGCAAAGGGTATTGCGAATCATGGTTCAAAAGCATATGAGTTCTCACATTTCATGCCTCCTTCAGAACCAGTGCACTCTTAGTAGCCACCTGCAAGGGAAGGTAAAACCATTGCATCTACTTCTTTTACAGCTTCTACTAGTATTGCAGATCCATTTATATCAGTTTATGACATTGAGATTCAGGGTGACTCAGAACTAGATTCAGTCCCTACTTCCAAACTGGAAGCTAGGAAGATGTTTGGAAACTCACCTGACACTCAGAAAGGAAAGACTCTTGTGCTATTTCATACTATTTTTCCTCCTTCAGGGAGATGCAATAGACTTCCTATAAGATGCAATATGGCAAGGGCTCAGTCTTACTACATTCAGAAGAATGGATATGATCATACACCTCTTCATTCAGTAAGAGACAAAGGTTACATTCCTCCTTCCTCCCATCATCATTTTTGGAGAAGAAGGAGAAGTCTACATGCGAGGCCCCAGAATACCTGTGCACATCACACCATGCATGCTGCTTCACTACCTCACAGAGATGAAGATTACAGCAACATATTTTCAATTTTTTCAAACTTGAGACCTGATTCTTCCTGCTTAGCTAGAGGGAGGGCCTTTTTCCCATGTGGTTTTTGCCCCAACTCCTTGTATTAAGCAGTTAATTTATTTTACTTGATGTAATGGGTGACCTATGGTCTTAGTTACCAAGGCCCACAGTTTGTCCAAGTTAGCATTCAGGGGGGGTGTTAGGATTATTAATCCTCCCTTGTCCAAATTTGGTCATATGTCTAATTTGGGAGTCATGTCTAAATCGGGAGTCCATCCAGTCTATTTATAGTCGTTAACACCATTGGGTCCACTTGACCTATTTGGGGCACATGTTTCAGTTACTAAAGTGTGGGGAACACTAATTGAGGCTCACTGCCACTTATTGCACTTGATTGCATAAGTTTAGGAGCCTCCTAGATCAATCCCTACAATTTAGGAAGCCACTGGGAGTGCCGAAACCAACCAAGGTCAGTTCACTTCAGTTAATGGCTAGTCAAGCTAAGTTAGGAGTCAGTTACATTCAGTTCTAGTCCTCCACATTCAGTTAGCGCTAGTTTTACTTAACTGCACACATGTGGGGTGCATTTCTCACCTACCACAGTCAGTTAACCTTAGTTAACACTAAATGTAACACTTGAGTTGTGTTTTAGAGCTCTGATGAACTCCGGTTATGGTTTAGACAAGGTCAGTTAACCACTAAGTCCTTCGATAACGATTTAGACAAGGTCTTGGTTACCTGCAGTCAAGTAGAGTCTAATCAATTCAAACTTCCTCGTGTGGATTCGAATTGCTTGTGGCTATTAAAGCCATTTTACTTCATTGTAATTATCATCGGATTACTTTTTTTATTAATGAAAGCATTCACAGCTGCAAGCTTTTTGCACTGTTTCATTCTTCAATTGTTGAGTAAATTGTGAGATCTTCTTTGTGAGTTGTGTATTTGTCTACAGATCTATATGCTCAAATTTACACAAATTTATGGTTGAGTAAGAAATGCCATGAGATTCTACAAGACACATGTTTCCACCAATATGCACACAATACTAACCAAAGTTGAAAAACCTTACAATCTACTATTTTGAAGGGTTAAGCCTTGTTTTTTTTTTTTGGAGGGGTAAGGGATTTTATATTACAAAGGAAATGACCTTAATGTAATTGATATTGGGTCGCATTTTGAGTTGTTTTTCTAAACAAATACTGATGGGAATGGGATGGTTTTATTTCAATATACCTTCCTTGGGAATTAATACTAGCAAAAGAGAACTTATAATATGACAAATTCATGTTCCCCAAGGTGATCATCCCATCGATGGCCCATGAATAACAGTTGATATGACCCAATATATTAATATGCCTAACATTATACTAGGTCATCTGTAATTTCCCTAGAATCTTTAGTCAATTATCTCAATTTCCTTTGTTAGTGCACCCCCTACCTCATATGATAAAAGATAACTATACATTGATTCCATTTTCACATCTAAGAAATTGTTATTCTATTAATTGACATTATAAGTATCACATTGATTGAAAATTCGATCTAATCTCCCATATAAAAATGGAGGCACACATCTATAAATCATCATATAATCCATTATTGATCACATGAACACCATACAATGTTACATTGTTGTTAAAAATATTTTATTAATTTGATCACATGATCAAATTTAGACTGTGCTACTATATTTTTTCAAAGTTAAGAGTTGCAATGTTCTTTACATCACTTTGATTAGTGCTACTCTTATCTCTCTCTTTTTGTATTACAACTATATACACATTTGAAGAACTTATATTTCTTTGCATTATCTCTTTTGTATCTATTTTCTTGTGTATTTTAGTGTGCATTTTCCATTGGAATGCTTCTAAAAAAAATTAATTTATACATTCCTTAATTTTATGTCCTATATACTGGATTTTCTATTTAAAACAAATGACTACCTATTTATACCCATTGTGCATAAGCATCCTAATTTATGTAGTCATGGTGCCCAATTAAAACAAGTCATTGTCCTAACCATTATTCTTACATATTAAAGGAAGTGTATATACCTAGGTAAAGCAATACTACAACCATCTCCATCATTTTGGATCTAGTGCTCTAATATTATCTTTGAACAAATGAATATTGATAGAGATGGATATACCAATCGAATCCATGCTTACATAAAATGTAAATCCCAACATAGGCACTAAGAGGAAAGGTTACTTAATGATATATAACTACTTTGAAGAGCACACTTTTCTATTTGGTTTATACAAAAGGTATAGGCAATCAAGATAGACATAATCTTTGGGATAGGCAAGTGAGTTTCAAATTTGATTTAAACGAGGCAGATAGGGAACTTACTTTGGAATTGTCAAGTGAGTTGACTTAATGATATATAACTACTTTGAAGAGCACACTTTTACATTTGGTTTATAAAAAAGTGTAACCAATCAAGATAGACACAAAACTTTCGGATAGCCCAATGAATCTTTATGAGGCAAATTGTTCATTATTGTACATCACAAAAAGAAGAGCCAAAGTCTTCATACTTGAGGAATGTCCACTAAGTCCAAGGTCTTCATACTTTAGGTCCACATAAAAGTGGCATGGTTCCCACATGTTACATAAGTCTAAAGACCTCACAGTAGAAAGTTAGGTACTTATTTTCCCTCTATCACAACATGTTACATAAGTCTAAGGACCTCACAGTGGAAAGTTAGGTACTTATTTTCCCTGTTATCACAAGGAGAGTGTAATCATCATTATTGTAAATGATTACAAAACATTAACAAGTTTATAATGAATGCGCACAAACTACGAATAGTCAGAGCCCATAATCCATATTGTAAATGTACATATAATCATTGTGAATTATCTCATCCACCTTAATTCTTTTTAATGGGTATTTTTAAATATAAAAAATGGAATAGATTAAAACTGCAATAATTTTTTTTACATGTCATCAATGTGTGGATTATCTCATCCACCTTTATTCTTTTTAACG
>LPNX010145519.1:206112-257866 GCA_001517045.1 Pseudotsuga menziesii
AAAGAGTGAATGCTTTGGCTAAGCCTATGCATCCGGTATTAAGAGATTTGGAACTTAGGAACAGGTTTGCTATGCAATTTCGACTGTTTGTAACAATATCAATCATTTTTTACATTTCCTGTTTTTTTAAATATGACATACATTTTTCATAGACAAATATTACAGAGAACAATTTAATAATCAAATTTTACCAACGTAAAACATAAAAGTCATTTTGAATATATAGTTTCGTGAATGTTAACAATGGTAATGCATGATATAAACATTTATATTAATATTTTAGTTGAACATTATATAAAATAATACATCAACAAATACAATATAAAAATATATACTAGCTAATTTTATTTTATGAGTTTTAATACTTTTTAATTAATATTTTGGATAAACATTGTACAATGATAGTATAATGTAATCATAATATAATAAAAAAATATAATGTAATTATAATATAATAAAAATGAATTTCAAGCTTATTTTTCTTATAAATAATTAAATATTTTACATTAAAAATAAATGCAAGATAAAAAAAAGCAGATCACTAATAAATGTGATATATATGAATTTATAATTTCATTTTATTAATTTTGACGATTCATTTGTTTAGGTAATATTTTGATTACTTATTAAACATTTAGCATATTAGTAATAAATAAAATATAAATATTAAATAAATATAATATAAAGATAGCTAAGTTTTGTTGACATATAATGATGTATTTATATCATAACATGTAGTTTTCAGAATTTTAAAGTGTTATGTTGTATATCTTAATATATATTACATTCTGAAAAAATAATTATAATATAGTCGAGTTTGGGTTACAAAATTATTTGTTTTTTAAATAAGGTGTCATAAAACAAAACAAAAAATATTTTATTTTTTATGTATTTAAGTGTAAGATTACACATCTCTTCCATAGTGGACTCTAAACACTTCACTACTCTCCTTGTAATAAGATAAACACTTCACTACTATCCTTCTAATATGATAATTGCACTATGTCTTTCTTTTTATGTAAATTATAGTTTTTATTTCTTTCTCACCTTAGGTACTTCACTCCTAATTTCACTCCTACATTAATTCTTTTACCATATAAAAAACTGTGTCAATAAAATTTATTGGAAGGAAAATTCTTTGATTTTAGAAAAATATAAACTACTTTATTTTTTAAATATAGAATTTTTTATACTTCGCTTATTATTATTTTCACAGATAATAAAATTATTGAATTTTTCAGATTTAATTAAGTTATTATCACATGTTTTTAATATAAAATAAGTGAGAAATTAACTTTTCATTAGTTTTTTTTATTTCTTGGAGAAAGCATTTCAGTTTATAAATTCAAACAATTATATATATATATATATATATATATTAAATGAGGCATGAATGCATCTAAGGTTGTAGGCTTGAGGCATGAGGTGTGATTCTAGCTAGGTTTGCATGAGGCATGTGCAGCATATGAGGTGTGAGCATGCAGCTATAGTAGGGTGAAGCTAGGGAAACATTTAAGTAGGCATGAAGGGTTGCATGAAGTGTGAACTCTGAGATCTGAATACAACCAGATTTGGGTGAATCTAGGGAAACATCTACGTAGGCGTGAAGCTCGAGCAGATACAACAACATGAACATGAGTGAAGTTAGGTGTGCATCTACCATGAGGAAACATCATTCAACCAAGAAGTGTATTGAATAAGGGGATTTTCTTGAAGCTAGGTTTTGTACATCTTTAATCATTTCATATTGTGTTTTTAATCTTTTCATTCAAAAAATTAGCTTCCATATACATTGTGGAGATGGATCTCGATCATAACTGGTCGCTATCATCAAGGCGTATGTATTCCCCCAAATATGTCCAAGTTGTTTGTAAGGGGTTTGCAACCCCACCTATATTGAAAGAAGGTTGGGGGCCATATAAGAGCAATAGATGTCAAGATTGCTTTCCAATGGAGTTCTTTCCTTTGAATTGCAAAGATTTGAAAGGATCTTGAAGAAATATTGCATACTCATTAAACACAAAGTTTAGTGGAGTTGTAGGTTTTTCACGAGGACCTTAAGAAGAATGGATCTCCTTGACCTCTAGTAATAATGTGGGTTGCAAAGCTGAAAGTGGGAATTTGTGGTAAGTTTGAGTACAAATATAGACTTCCGAATTGTTGAAGCAACTCAAGAAACATTGATGGATGAAGTTTTTAAGGAGCTAGTGGTGAATTTGTCTAATGCCATGTCGATTTCTAAGATGTGGGTGGAATGGAGTATATTGAATCCACTATTAAATCATTCATATGAATGGAGGGATCTTAATAAATAATAATGATTTTTTTAAATAGAAACCTCCGTCTTCCTCTTAGGAAGTCCAATTTTTGTATCAAAGTGGATCTAAATCACAAGTAGGTGATGACCATGAGGAAGGTAATTTCAATTTTTATTTGGAAAGCAACAAAGAGTATTCTAAAGGGAGAAAAAATATTGAGTGTAGGGGAGTGATCTTTTACTTTCTTCGTAAAATTCCAGAGGAAGTTACATTTGATAATGGTGTTTGTTGAATTGGGAAGCAAAAGGAGTTCCATTGAATTCTTATTGGGGATTTGGGTTTAAATATGTATGTTTATTGTTCAATTCTGAGGCATCAACAAGAAAAGTGTTCCAGTATGGTACATGAAACATTGTTGTCTCTTTGGCTTATGTGTATACTTGGAGGGGAGATTTTAATCTATAGGTTCAAAGAAAACCTCACTACCCTTTATGGCTAGAATTTTCTTCTCTTCCAGTATATGTACGACCTTTTGTGGACTTGTTTGCTAATATATTTGGAATTTTTTTTTTATCCCATATGGAAGACATAATTCATTTTGATGTAGCCCTAGAGTATGTGTAGAAGTTGATCTAAAACATAATTTCCTTAGTTTATTTTAGTTATGCTATTGGATGGGGTTCATCAACAGAAATTGAACTGTTTAAATATTCATAAATCATTTTTTTCATGTCAAGCTCAGGATCACCTTATTCATGGCTTCCCACATCGATAAGCAGCTAAGGTGGCCTCCCAAGGGAAAGGTACTACAACATCATCAACCCCATCGACTAAGTTGGTGGCTCTAGCCATGTGACCAAGGAGTTTTGTACACAAGGAGAAACTGGTGATCCTATTTCTCAACCTTTTCAAGGTGTTGGAGATAGGTCTAGTATGGGAGTGACATGAAAAAATTTCAAGGTTACTAAGGAATTTTATTTTAAGCAATTTCAATATCATGGTTACGATCCTATCAATAACTCAGAGGGCCATTGGCCTCTAATAGATTTGATTCTAGGTTTCAATATTCAGGGAATGGATATTAATGATGTTGATTCTTGTTTATTCTAAGAGGGATCGATGAATCAGAATAAGCATAGATTATACAATTTTCACTTAGAAATTATTATTCAAAACGTTTTCTACCAAAATAGTAAATAACCCAATTTGTGTAAAGAATCTGTAAGTATATATATATATATATATTGTTTACATGGATATGAGACATTAATCTCCAAAAAGTGAGGACCAACTCACTTAGGAAAAAACCTAATTGCAAGCACCAACTTGCAATGTTCAAAAACCAAACTAATTCAACATTATTATCTACTATATTTTATTTTCAGTACTGACTGAATTTTTCTGGAAACAATTAGATGCAAGCACCACTTCCAGTATATATTTTCCAGCACCAATTGGATGGAAGCACCAAGTCCCATCTTTGTATTCTCCAAGACCGACTAGAAGGAAGCACCGAATCCCTTTTCTTGCTTTCACTAGAACCAACTAGAAGCAAGTAATGACTCCTTTTCCTTGCCCCTTCGTGGCACCCTGAAATGAAAAAATTATAGTATAACTGTGATATATGTCTTTTCTGAGTTCTTTCTAAATGTTTTCTAATATATGTTTCTTTTGATATTTGTGTATGCATCTTCTGATCTATGTTTCTATGTATTTTGATATATGTGTATGCATCTTCTGATTACATTCACTGGCACTATCAGGATGTTGTCACTTTAGATCTGGGGTCTACATCTTCTAATATCTATGATATTCGACACTATCATCTCTTTTACACTTCTATGATGTGCGTCATTCACTATTTTTTTATTCACACATCTTGGTACAATGAATCCTTCTAATTTGTGCATTTTTTGCTTTGTCTTCATGATTTTACCAATTTGGCTCTCTGCTGCATAAAATTATTCTAGATCAACAAGTCATTGATACCCCAAAATAAGAAGATTTCCAAATCAAAATATCATTTATTTTGCATCTTCAAGCTTACATTAATGGTTCCATCTCTTTATTATTTATATTTTTCTTTCTTAAGAGATGTGTCCACAAGTTGGGGTTCCTTTCATTTGGAGAACCCCAACTCTCTTACTTCTTGATTATGCTAACCACCTCATTTCATATTTTTTTAGTCTAAACCTTATTAACAATTCAACCTTGTGGGGTTTCACACACTTATGTCCATTGACTTGATGATATCTGTGCATATAGAGAGAAACTATCTAATATTGCTCAGGCTTGCATATAGTTTTATATATTTCTTCAAACTATCTTTTTTCTAAGCATCATCAACTATAACAACACACTTCTATAATTTCTACTTCATCAACATTTTTTGCTTGACATGAAGCATGTTTCTTGTCTGACATCTAGCTTGTTTCTTGTTTGACATCAATGACAACACAAAATTCCAACAATATCCAACAAAAGTCCAACAAATGAGGGGTGGAAAGTCAAGTCTAATAAGAGGAAGGTGGATTTGTCTCCAAATGGTGTGGAGAAGCCGAATAAACCAATGGTTCATGCTCCTAAAGATAATTAATTCAAGGAGGTGATGTCCCTTTCCCCAATGTTTCTAGGGAAATATACCTTATGACTTGGGGTAAAGGGTCACCAACATACTATAGCTGTGACTTGTAGACAACTAGGGTTTAGAAACATATAATAGAGAATAATAGATAATGGAGCATGTACCTTTTTACGAATGGATAATCCAATATTTAAATCTTCCTCTCCAATGCTCGAAGCCTTTTGATCTTCAAAAACTACAACAAAGATTTATATTTCCTCACAGTATCTTCTATTGTTATATAAAGAGACATGAACATATAGCAATTACATTTGAAAGAAAATATATCATAACTCATAATCATGAAAGCATGCATCAAGACAATGATGGGAGGAAAACACTCTTTATTGATGAAGTTCGGGAAACATTACAAAACCTTGTCTGAGAGAAGCTTCTTCTGCACACCAAGACCTGATTCCTCCTCACTCCTCTCTCCAAGATAATCCTCCAGCATAACCTTTCTCTCAAAATTACTTCTCCTATCCTATACCCTTCCCCTCTTTTTATACTTGTTTCGAGAGAAGGAATTCGAGGCTTAGGATTGCTAGAGAAGTTGGGGAGGTTACCAAATCGAGCTCAACTGCCTTGACCAAATCATGTCTTTATTTTTAAACTCATCTTAATGAAAATCATGGGTTTATGTTGAGAAACCTACAAGTGACTTGCGAGTTTCATGAAGGAAATTCATGGTTGCAACTTCTTAGATATAACTCACAAGTTGCACATATGGTGACCCATGAGTAACACGTGAGTTGTCATAAGGAAAACCGTGAGTGTGAGGTAAATTCATCTTCAAAAAAGGGTAATTCTAAAATAGAGAGTATGTATCGAGCATCACATCCATTTATAAGGTTAGGGTCACTACAATCCATATGTACTTTTGTCTACTGACCTATGTGGGGTCATTACTCAGACAAATAAGTGTCATTTCATGGTATAACAGATGCCCCCTAATGTGTGCAGTGAGAGGGTAGCGATGTCTAAAATACATTACAATATTATAACTCAGGAGACTCAGAGTCAATGTCATAGAGAAGTACCTGAAATAGACAAATCAAGGTCATTTACAATATCATCACTAAGGATTTCATGTTGAATAATGTGGAACACTAACTCCTTTACAAGATACATATACATCATATAGTACAGGAAATGAGGCCACTTATATTTTACAAAGGTGGATCATAACCACGTGATTACAATAATAGATCCTCCAAAGCTGGAAATAGTGTCACAAGAAATGGAAAAATCTTGGGCAACTTAGGTTATATAGGTTGTAACCTAAGGTCTTCATCCAAATCCATAGAAACCAGTATGAATCCTACCATGTGAATACATGAGTTGAAGTCGAACATGGAAGTGCTAGTTAGCAAGTTTGTATTGACAACCAATGCAGAGGAGTCCACCAATATGGGAAGTGGATCCTAAGGTACTATCTTTGAAACTCTAGGTCTTATTCTGTAGGAGCTACTGTTTGGAAGCCATTTTGTGAAGAGGAAGGCAATGAATCCTTCAACAGGTCACATGAGTAACTAGTAAAATTGATAAGGGGAGATGTACATAGGATAAAATCAAAGATGAATATGATAGGGATTGGTATGAACAGATAAGGGGTAAATATCCTTGAACAATGAGCATGACATGGAGATGACCAATGGGAGATTTAGACTTTTAATGGAACAACTAGACTTATCTTCCATGTAGGAGACATTGACAGATTCCCCATGTATTCGGGATAAGTGGAGGAGTAGTGACTCAAAGTGTTAGTTGAACTGGGAAGTGAAAACCTGAAACATGAGTATCGGGAGACTCAAACTAGTGCTTTGTTCAAGGATGACTTGCTGCCAACAAACTTGTAATCAAAGAGTGCATTTCCTTCCTTCCTTTCTTGTTAAATTCTAATGATTCTAAGAAAGAAAACTCGAGTCTTTATTCATTTTTGAGAAAGATTGAAGAAAATAGAGAATAGTGCTTCATATGACACTGATCCATGGATTTTATGATCTTGAATTAGTGAATGATTGTCAGTGTTTTGATAGGTTTTGAGAGATTTAAAACTCCAAATAAGAATCTAGGGGGTGATTTTTCATAAATTTAGTCTCTTGAGTCCAAAAAATTATAAAACAATCCAAATGAGAACTCCCTTAGCTTCTAAAGAACTAAGGTATACATTTTTCATACTTAGTCGACAAGGTCTGAAAAAGGGGTAAACTATCAACAAATGGTTATAGCGGATTTCACCACTCTAGGTGAATCACACTTTGTATGGCCTTCCCCTGTCCCGTTGTAGACTCCTTAGACCCTATGGACCACTTTTTGTCCTTTGATGTTTCCTTGATCATCCCTAAAAACACATGAAAAATGATATACGTGACTTTTAACCTTATAAGCGCATACATACGCGGGTTTTACCACTAAAACCGCGTACATCGGGATGTGTAAATAATCCAAATCCTTTTGGAGTTTTCCTTGACATGGATCCAGCTCATTTGACTCTTGGCCTTCCATATGCCTTGAGACCACTCAGATTCAACCTTTCATTACCCCTTTGAAAAGCTATATTAGGAACCCCTTGGTACATTGAAGGCATAAGAGAGAATTGACAGCAACGAAACTATAGTCCATTGTTGCCGGAACTTATGCTTGATTTTGCATCCCTTTGTCCCTTGGAGCAAATTTGTGTTCTTCCCAAGCTTGCCTTTTTCTTGTGAGATTGCTATCGAGAGATGGAGGATTGAAGTGGTGGAGGCCCAAGTGGGGGATTCAGTTTCTCCGGTTCACAGACATGCCGTCAGAGGTTGTATCTTGTAATCTCTAATTCATATTAATAGAAATATATTTTCTTGTCCAATGATGCGTATTTGAATGAATATGTTATCCATGGGATTATGTCAAATTCTTTTTCATTATTGATTATATATGCTAGAATAGATCTAACACCATGATATATAGAATGCTTGTATTGTTTACTTGTTGTTGAGGAAGTAATATAGCAATTCCAGCTGGAGATTGGAAAGCTCAACGAGGATCTACTTCAACCATCAGGAATAAGGTACGAGGTCTAATCCTTTAGTGTTAGACATTTAATTTCTATTGCATATTGGGAAATATTGATTTTTGGAATCAAGATTTATGTTGTGGTACCCCAAGCCATAGGAATTTCTCTCCGTAACAGAATTGACGACTCCGCTGGGGAGTTCCTAGTCATTTTGCCTTTGGGGGATTTTATCGGTACAATGGGCTTGATATTATTGACTTGCTCTTTGTTTCTCCTTATTTCTGGGTTTCATTTTATAGTATGTTCATCCATTGACACTCCCCTTTATTTGTTTGACCCTTGGCCTGCTTTTTACCACTACCTTCTCTGTATACGCAGGTTTTTGGCCAAAAGTTGCATACATATGCCTATATACACAGGTTTTTGGCCAAAATTCACATACATATGCCTATATACACAGTTTTTTGGCCAAAAGTCACGTACATATTCCCATCCACGCGGATTTTTGGCCAAAAGTCACGTATATATGCAGCTGTTCTTTAAACAGTCGCGTACATCCTCCCTTTTGGTGAGTTTGATGTTATGGGAAGTTGTTGGGTGGGTTGTGAGTGTGGTTGGCTCTTCTTTGGGTCTGATGTTGTCTATTGGATGCTTCTTTTGTGACCAGAGACTGCTTTTTCATTGACTTTTCTTTGAAAGTAGTTTTAGTCATTTTTCCTTTTTGTTTTGCCATTAGTGCATTACTCTTTTTGTCTTGGTGTCTTACTGGGCTTGTCTTTTATACTTGTTGTAGAGACTAAGAGTTTTAGATGACTTTTATTGCATTTTTCATTCTTTTATATTGAAAAATACAAAGTAGTTGCACTCTTAGTTGCATATTAGATATGAATTTGAAGAGGTACTTGCATTGGATTGCTTGGATGAGAGTTGTGTTTAGGCTTTCATATAGGAAGGATTGCATTGGAATTCAGAAAGGAATATATATTTATGCATCTTATGTAGTGGCATACCCTATTTTTCATTTGACAAAGATTGCACTTAGCATTGTTTGTTATGGTGTGCACTTTTATTTCACTGCTAAGTCTTCATATCACTAGTTGCATGGCCATTTCCCTTTGATTAATTACAACGAACTAAAATCAACGCTAAATTAAAATGAATTACACTCTTTTCTTTTCTATGGTGCACCAACAAGCTTAGGTTTTAGGATCTTGGAATAGTTCATTGTAAGTCAATTCTCCAAGATCACTAAACACCAACATCTAGGTGTCTGTCCAGGTGAGTGTGTGAAATCCTTGGTATAACCAGTGTTCTCAGGATCCTCCTCTCAAAACGGAGTTAAGCACGAGGCAGTGTGAGTGGTTATTGATTGGGATGACCCATAGTCATAACTGAGTAGCACCAGAGATATTTCTAGGATTGTATTCGTATCTGGGGGCTCTTTAGAGAGTTTTGGGATTTGCTACCCTGCCCATATGGTCAATCCCGCCTGCGACTGTCCACCTGAGCATTGATTATATTGAGGTGACCTTAGTTGCCTTACCTAGGTTATCGAGGGGGTACTCTGCAGGGGTTATTCTAGAGGTGTCCCAGCCAGGTAGAGGTCGGACAACACAGTCGCTATATGCGTTGAAGCTGAGGACCACTATAATTGGTTACGCACCTCCACTTGTAGTGTATGGGATTTTCAAGCCTCTCCTAGGCGAGACATAACTGCTGCATTTGGGAGCTCACATATCCTCCCCTTGGTTTTCTTGTATTTTGGCTGTAGATTTTCTTAGGAGTGTGCTCTTTGTGTGCTAGTTGGCCTTTGGGATCGTGATGAATTGAGTATATTTATGCTCTCTTGAGTTTGGGTCCTTTTATTTTTGGCATGCCTAGTATCCTATCACCCATCCTTGGTCCTAGTATGGACCCTAGTTTCAGACTTGGGGGCATCAAAACCCCTTACCCTGGTCATAAATTTGAAGTGGTCACATTCTTCCCTCTACTCCATTCGTGGAGGATGTTGACTCCCTTCGCTCGGTCTTTACACTAGTGGTCACCCTCATGGGGGTGGTAGTGGATGCGTGAACATTGGGTCTACACCTTACTTTCCTTTTTATGTCCCATCGTTCAGCGCATTGTTTCGTTTGGGTGCTGTTGTCATGATCATTCCTCCCTATATCCTATAGTTTGGATTCTTTATTGACTATTTTTGGCTTGTTTTGGACTAATATGGTTACCATGTAGGGTCCAGTTTTGTACACTCTCTCCGAGGTTTCAACCCATTTGTGCCTGTCACAGGTATTATGTCTGAACTGGCATATAGGTTAGGATTTCACATCCGCTTGCACTTATGCATTGCCTTATGACTGTTCCATCTTAACCTTAGGTACGAACCCATTCCATGGTATCACAGAACCTTCATGCTTCTTTTAGAAGTGGTACTATGTGAATGGTAGAGCTTTCCTATACATGGGTGCCCTAGTTAGCTCCCTTTTCCATTTGGTACCCATGCTGTGAGTCCTCACTTAGGTCCGGGAGTCCCCCTTTATTCCTGCCCTATCCTTGAGCAAGAGCTTCATACTCCTCTTGAACTTTATGCTGGACATTTCAATGGGACTCCCTTATGTCAAGTTGTGAATGCATTATCATGAGCTTTTCCTGCCTTATTGAGCTTTATGCCAGCTCCCCTGACATTGCGTTTCAACCATATAGCCCGAGCTTGTCTCATATCTAGCCATGCAGAGCCATTTTTTATATCCTTCGCATCTTGATTCCCTTTTTACCGGGAGGGGATTTTCCCCTGAGTGTCGATATCCTACACATATATCCTTGCATTGAGCATAGGTATGTTCCACTTCTTGGAACTAGTTTGTTTGCCCTTATGACACTCATCTCCTCCTAGTTTGTAACTATAAAGCTAGTTTATTCTTTTTTCAAGATTTTCAAATAACTGAAAAAGTTCAAAAAAAAATCAAAAAACCAAAAAGCCAGACAAGGAAAGATGTTATCTTTGGCAGCTGTCGAGTTGTGTCGCCTTCGAACAGAGCACTATATATCACATCCATTGGTTGGGTTATAGTTTGACTTTAGGAGCTGTACTCGTTTATCTGAGTTTTTCTCCACATACTAGTTAAGCTTCCAGTCCCCATGGAGCCTCTGATGATGCTTCCTGTGTCACAGAGATGTCCCAGTTTGTATATTGAGTCTATGCTACCTTCATTCAGTCACCATACACCATTATGCTCTTGTTCGAAGTAAGTTGAAACCTGAGTCGTCCATTCCTCAGTTATCTTGACTTTGCATGTCAGCCATTCCCGGTACAGTTACTGGTTCATGCACCTATGATCGAGTCCTTCCACATTATACAACTTTGTTGAGTACCTTGTGTTGGATGATGGGGCATTCCTTAATTCCCTCCTTGCAGTGGATTTCATCCCATCGACTTCAGATCATTTATTCTGGGATTGGAATCTAGAGTCATTTTGAGTGCCTTGAGACTTGCAGTCATCAGTGGCAGGTTCTCTCGCCATCGACAGTTTCTTGGGAATACATCAATGTCCCCTGATCGATGGATCCTCTCAAGTGTTCAACCTCAACACATTTATTCACACTTGTTATTTTTCACTCTAGTACCTTGATTCCCATTTTCATCATTGGTGGGTGATCTCGCGTCTGTTAACAATATACATTAATGACTGGTAATCAGATGATGGAATACTATGTTTGACCTCGACACCTCTATTCGCATAGTAGGACATGTACTCGTAGCGGTTTGTGTAGAAGACTTTCCAGATTGGTGGCATCTCTTATATGCTACCTCCTTGATCATGCCAGTGCTCATGAGATTTCAGCTCTCATGACTTGATTCCAGTGTATGTCAGACATTTCCAGCCACTATGGAGATCTTGATCTATTATATATCTTCAGCCATTTTGGAGATCATGGTCCTTTGTATATCTTCATCATGGAGATTCTGATCTATGTATATTGTACGTGGCTATGACCACATATGTGACATCATGTATCATTCATATTCATGGCCATTATACTCTTATGTATCCGGGACTGCTATATGTATTTGCAGCTATATGCAGAGTTGTATTATTGTACTATGCTGATTGGGTGGCTGGTCTTCCATTTGGGATCCTTCATCACTCCACTTCTAGGATGGACTTATAATGTATTTCGGCCATCGTATAACCCCTCTGATCTCATACATTAGGGGGAATCTATTATAGCGGATTTCACCACTCTAGGTGAATCACACTTTGTATGGCCTTCCCCTGTCCCACTGCAGACTCCTTAGACCCTATGGACCACTTTTTGTCCTTTGATGTTTCCTTGATCATCCCTAAAAACACATGAAAAATGATATACGGGACTTTTAACGTGATAAGCGTGTACATACTCGGGTTTGACCACTAAAACCGCGTACATCGGGATGTGTAAATAATCCAAATCCTTTTGGAGTTTTCCTTGACATGGATCCGACTCATTTGACTCGTGGCCTTCCATATTCCTTGAGACTGCTCGGATTCGACCTTTCATTACCCCTTTGAAAAGCTATATAAGGAACCCCTTGGTACATTGAAGGCATAAGAGAGAATTGAGAGCAACGAAACTATAGTCCATTGTTGAAGAAACTTATGCTTGAGTCTGCATCCCTTTGTCCCTTGGAGCACTTTTGTGTTCTTCCCAAGCTTGCATTTTGCTTGTGAGCTTGCTATCGAGAGATGGAGGATTGAAGTGGTGGAGGCCCAAGTGGGGGATTCAGTTTCTTCGGTTCGTAGACGTGCCGTCAGAGGTTGTATCTTGTAATCTCTGATTTATATTAATAGAAATATCTTTTGCTGTCCAATGATGTGTATTTGAATGAATATGTTATCCATGGGATTATGTCAAATGCTTTTACATTATTGATTATATATGGTAGAATAGATCTAACACCATGATATATAGAATGCTTGTATTGTTTACTTGTTATTGAGGAAGTAATATAGCAATTCAAGCTGGAGATTGGAAAGCTCAATGGGGATCTACTTCAACCGTTTGGAATAAGGTACGAGGTCTTATCCTTTAGTGTGAGACATTTAATTTCTATTGCATATTGGGAAAGATTGATTTCTGGAGTCAAGCTGTCTGTTGTGGTACCCCAAGCCATAGGAATTTCTCTCCGTAACACAAACCAATGCTCCTTCAAAAGCAAGCATGTAGCCTTAGTTTAACGTGATCTGGTTTAACGTGATCCGGATCTATGTGTGAAAAAAATGAAAGAACATATACAAAATCACAATCACAGACATTTTGCAAAGATAACAGAGATACTGTAAACATATATTCTATTAAATGGTAGAAATAGAACAGACTATAATACAATAGCTAGAATGGTGGTAGCTATCTTTGAGCAGAAATATAATTGCTACGCTCATCCGTGCAAAGATGAATACAAAATGAGGCCAAAGAGTCATATTTACAATAAGAACTGGGGTGAGAACCCCAAAAGTCCAAAATGTAACCCTAGAAGATGAATAGTCACTAAATTTTGTGGCCCCAAGGTGGTAAGTTAAATAGTCAACTTCTCTGGGTCATAAATTTTGCATATGATCTTCGATTTGGGCGCTCGATAGCCCATTGGAAAGGTCTATCCAAGATTTACAACTTTTAGCTATGGATTTTTTCATGCTAAGGGAAACTTGTCAGCCACCCGAATCGCCAAAAAATGTCATTTAGGGCATCAAAATGACCCCAGAAGTTTGGGACTCAAAAAACCGTAAAAAAAAACTATGAAACTACCACAATGGAAAATTGGTTTGAGTCAGTGGAATAGGTGCATGGCCACCGATTTCCATCAAAATAAATCATGTATCATTAGTTTAACGAGTCTAAAGGAAGGAAATATCACTTGGAATGGCTGAATTCTCCTTCAAAAAGAAAGCATGTAGCCTTAGTTGAACGAGTGTGAAGGAAGGAAAGATCACTTGTAATGTTCCATTTATCTATGAGAATGGGTAAAACAATAGTAAAATTGGTGCTTTGTAGTGAAGTTTAACGATCATGACAATGACATAAAGAATACCCATAATTGTTTTCATGGTTTGATCTAGAGCATGAAAAATAAAAAGTAAGCTCAAACAGGTTCCTGTTTCGTAATTTTAGTACTCTAATCCCAAAAAAGAGATAAACCTATACCTGAAGATACTCTTCTAACTTCCAAAGAACTAGAGTATTCATTTTTCGTAAATAATTCAGAGGTTCTAGAAAAGGGTTAAACTTATACCGCTATGGATTATCCTTCATTTCCTTTAACGATTTTGAAAGAACAAGTAACTCGATTATCTAGCCATGTTTAAGAAGTTAAGCTAGGGCTTGAAGATAAGTCCATATCACATGAGCCTTATAAATAAGGGTATTTCAACAAAAAGATACGGTGTGAGGTTCAATTTTGAATGAAAAAAAGCTAAAAGGGTTCTCGTAACCTAGCAATATGAGGCATGGGTACCATAATTAGAAAGAAGTGTTCTAGCTAGGGTAACCCATCTGAGGTAAGCTCTAAACCATGGAATAACAATGACGTTTAAAGGGAAAAAGTGGTTGCAAGTAGTAGTCCATGGATAAATATGAGATCATAAGGTTTTTAAGGGGATACAGTATAGATGCATGATGCAAAGGGACCGAATTCTATCCTATATGTAGAGGAAATATGTTCCAAATTCATCCATAACCTAGAAATCTAGGTAAAAACCAATAAACATTAGTCCAAATAAAAAGAAATTGACCAAGACTATACTAATATGGTTAAAAATTTTGAAATTTTTTCTATAAATAGTGAACAATTGGCTAAAACATAATTCATTTTGCATACGATCTTCGATTTGGGCGCTCTATAGCCCATTGGAAAGGTCTATCCAAGATTTACAACTTTTGACTATGGAATTTTGCATGCGGAGTGAAACCACTTCGCCACCCGAATTGCCAAAAAATGTCGTTTAAGACCTCAAAATGGCCCCAGAAGTTTGGGACTTGAAAAACCGTACAAAAATAGCTATGAAACTACCACAATGGACAATTGGTTTGAGTCAGTAGAATAGGTGGGTGGCTACTATTTCCATCAAAAGAAAGAATGTATCTTTAGTTTAAGGAGTGTGAAGGAAGGAAAGATCACTTGGAATGGCTAAATTATCCTTCTAAAAGAAAGCATGTAGCCTTAGTTTAACGAGTGTGAAGGAAGGAAAGATGACTCAAAATGTTCCATTTATCTATGAGAATAGGAAAAAGAATAGTAAACTTGATGCTTTGTAGTGAAGTTTAACGAGGATGACAATGACATAAAGAATACCGAGAATTGTTTTCATGGTTTGATCTAGAGCACGAAAAAGAAAAAGTAAGCTCAAACAAGTTCCTTTTTCGTAAGTTTAGTACTCTAAACCCAAAAAAGAGATAAACCTATCCCTGAAGATACTCTTTTAGCTTCCAAAGAACTAGAGTATTCATTTTTCGTAAATAATTCAGAGGGTCTAGAAAAGGTTTAAACTTATACCACTATGGATGATCCTTCATTTCCTTTAATGATTCTGAAAGAACAAGTAACCTGATTATCTAGTCATGTTTAAGGAGTTAAGACATGGCTTGAAGATAAGTCCATATGACAAGAGCCTTATAAATAAGGGTAGTTCAAAAAAAAGATACGATGTGAGGTTCAATTTTGCATGAAAAAAAACTAAAAGGGCTCTCGTAACCTAGCAATATGTGGCACGGGTACCAAAATTAGAAAGATGTGTTCTAGCTAGGGTAACCCATGTGAGGGAAGCTCTAAACCATGGAAGAACAACAACGTTTCAAGGGAAAAAGTGGTTCCAAATAGTAGTCCATGGATAAATATGAGATCATAAGGTTTTTAAGGGGATACAGTATAGATGCATGATACAAAGGGACAGAATTCTATCCTATATGTTGAGGAAATATGTTCCAAATTCATCCATAACCTAGAAATATAGGTAAAAAACAATAAAAATTAGTCCAAATAAAAATAAATTGACCAAAACTATACTAATATGGTTAAAAATTTTGAATTTTTTCCTATAAATAGTGAACAATTTGCCAAAACACAATTCATTTTGTTTACCCCAAATAGTAAAAAATTACCTTTGATCTTCAAACGGATCATGTGATCAAATTAGTGGACGGATTTTTGAACCGCAAGTTGTGGGTAGATCACCTGTCCTTGCTCTTTCATTTCATGCTTTCAAGTTTTGATTTTTATGCAAAAATGAGGTCTTTTGGAAAGTTTTAAGGGAACCATGCAAGACTCCTGGGCATCCCATTAGAAACTTGTGAATTCATGATGTAACCATAGGCATGCAATGGGGAACTCACAAGTGACATGCATTGTCACCACTAGGAAGTCGTGAGTCCTATGGATTGAGCATTTTCATTTAACTAATAGCCAAAATAATTGGTTTTGCAGGCACAATGGTTTTAGAATGGAGCGAGAGGGAGCACAAAGACATTGATAGCGTAGCATTGGGGATCCAATGACATTAAATTACCTTTGAAGGTGTGGGTTATTGAAATTTTACCGAACATCAAGCATGCCATACCAAGTTCAATTCTTGGAGATGTTGGTGTGGTTATTTGTCATGTACCCCAATTTCAATAACATTTTATGTTTAAGAAAACATTATATTTTACTTTTATTGTAAATTTTATGACTATTGACCATGTGGGGCCAAGGATGACTGTAATTAATTATGTTGAATATTTATTAGTTAATAAATAAAAGGATAGACAAATAGCCTAAGGAGGTTGTTAAATGAGTGTCCACTGACCCACTAAGAGGAATAGAATGGGGTGAGAACAAACTGACATATGGCAGTATCCTCAACTACTTCTACCTGTTGCAGGGGGAATTGTCCCTAATTTTGTGGTCGTGTTCCCCAAGAAAGTGGAACAGAGCAGGTGGATCACTAATTGAAAAACTGACCAAAAAGACCTAGGCATGCATATGTCTATCCATCGAATTCAGCAGGAGGCTATTCAATCATTACCTTGTGGAATTTCTAAAGTTGAGAGAAGTGCATAAGATATTTGATGAGGGGAAAGGAAGAAGTGGATTGAGTGATTAAGACTACTTTCAGAACTAGTGCAACTTGTTAGCTGAGTTATTTACTGCTAAGGAAAGAAGTGCTGTCGTTAAGTACTTTCGTGGAGTTTCAGGGGTATTTAATCCCATTTCTTCACACAGTATTTTCATCCTGGTGGATCATTGGATAGAATCGGGGGTCCTAAGGCAAGCAGTTGAGCTATCTTCAGGAAAAGGTTGGGTGGAACATATTCATTGGGTTGTTTGTCTCCTCTACAAGTTATCAGGTTCCATTGTGTTATCTTATTTATCTTATGCATGTAAAGTACTAAAATGAAAGTAGTCATTTTTAGTTTTACTATTATTTCTTAGATACTTGCAACTGCAAATAGACTGTTTAAGTCTGCATTTTATTCAGGAAATAACTTGTATTTGTTTAACATAATAAATGAACCTATAATTAGATAAGATGGATTAATGAATAAAATCCCTTTCTATATTTTTCCACTCATCTTAAGATGAAGTACTATAGTACAGAAGGTTTGTTTAGAGGTAAATAGGAATGATTATACATGAAGGAAATGATTTGAATCTTCTTTAACATTAGAATATTTTACTGATTATTTTAGCGAGGTATCATAATTATCCTTTTCTAGAACTCTTTCATTTACATAAAAACCTCAAGGATTAATACATAGAGTCTATTACATCAAGCTTAGGTCACACGGACATTAATCTGTTGAAGTATAAGCACATTAATAATTACTATATTGCAATCTATTTATTTACTTTCAACAACGAAAGACCAATCATTTTAATACCTAATTTATAAACATGTATTCTAGATATTATAGTAAATAATACACAGATTATCCTCCTACTGTTTCTTTAAAAACATCTCTCACTATAAATTCATGATGAGCTATCAATAGACTAAAATTATATCATCTATTGTATTATAGTAACCAAAGTACTTAATAAACAAAACATTAAACAATTATAACTATGATATTGCTATTTAATATTTGCAAACTATGCATCTAAAATCCTACTCTGAAAATGTGAATTTTATTAATCATTTACAAAATCTACTTATGAAATAGATTAGATTCCAGTTCGTCCATGTTTTAAAAAGAAAAGTATAAAAATCTAAATTACTGCTGATACGATTATCAAAAATTAGAAGTTAACCTCATAACTTGATTATCCAAATTGTTTGTTAAACACAAAACCCTAGGATGCCCCTTTACAATACAACTTTTACAAATTAATTTGCAAAATAACTATTTTACCAATGGCACTAACCATTTTCGTAGCCATAGATTAAATCGCTACAAAGTATGGTGATGACAAAAAACTCTTAAACTCACAGTGCACCCAAATTTACAAGAGATAAACAAATGATAACAAATTTTTACTTAACGGTCGTAAGCTCTCCCTCGTAGAAACAAAATAAATATATCAGAGTGTTTTATTTAACCAACGTTCACCACATTGTGTTTCATAAATCCAAAATTTCCTTAACACTTTTGAAACTATGAAAGAATTTCATTGGCCGAAAGCTTCCACATAACTTAATTAAAGTTGGAAAAATGATAACAAAATGCTCAAATAGTAATGTTCCTACCCTATTTTGAATTTACAAGAGTCGTAGCTCAATTTTAAAACCCTAAGGGTTACCATGGCCTTACGGCCTCCACCTTGTTCATTTCCAAACAAAAACAACAAACTACTGCAAGTATTTTAAACACTAAGTCAACAAACTACAAATACCACTAGTGTCACCACAACACCATCAACGAAGGGTGCCCAAGGACGGGACCTAGGCTTACCAAGCCTATGGAGCTAAAACCCTTTAGCTTCAGAGTAAAGGCTTTCGCTATCGACTGTGCATTGTCGATTTTTCACCTACAAACAACATGTATTTTTTAACTGTTAGCATTTGACTTCATTTCGTTGGATAAATAAAAGGAAAGACTTAGAAGGGTCATTACCACTTGCCATTTTTTACACCGAGCTCATTGAAACATTAATAAACCAAAGCTTTCAACCTGCTAATACCACGACCGAACATGCATAAGACAATTATGGCAAAGAAACCAGAGAAAAGAGCCTGCTAAAGTCATGGGCAGTTAAAGAATGACACTTTTGCAGAATGCTCGAGAAGGCCGAGGGTCTGTTGGCCCACTTTCTCTTTCCAACAATAAATGAAGAAATGAATCCGATTGTTTTTAGGGTAAAACATTGAACACAAGCGCATTGGGTTTAACACCAAAACACTTCGTTAAGTAAGTAATCGCCATGTGGAATCCACTAAGCATGAAATTCTTTGTATGTGGATATAGTTTGGAACTAGCGCGTTAACTCTGCAATGAATGGTAAATATAATACTATCACCTTGTTAAAGAAATGAACAAATCATATTATGGTATGATGGAGCCTCGATCTAGGTTATAGATTTATTTTTATGCTTTCTAATGTTTTTAAACTAGGTCATAGATTTATATTTATGCTACATTGATTATATGGCAATGTAGTGTATTTGTAATGCATCATTTATATATGCCTAGGTTAGTTTGGTTATGTTGTAGTTAGTTTCTAACCGCTTTTCTTTATTAATGTTAATCTTTGATGCTAGGGTAAGATTTAAAATTGACATGGTAAAGACCTTAGTTATAAAACAATGTGCATCTAACCTAGTATTACATCAACTAAAAGTATGTTAATAATTATGTACAATCAATCATATAAGTATATCTGTTAGAACAAATGATCATCACTACTAACTCTATTTTTATACCTAGGTAGAGTAAACTTTGTTGTAGGCCTAGGAACGCTTTTACTTAGATAATCGATACATTAAAAAGAGTTCAAGAATATTTCTAGCTTACTTGTTTGGTCTTCCGAGTTTTAATTAATACATCACAACTTGGAAGAATATTTTTACCTATAAATCATGTATAAGCATCGTATTTGTGTTAGCTTTGAAAAAGATAAGTAAGTCTCGGGCTAACCTCAAGCCCCTTCAATAAGACAAGAAAAAAATATTTCAGAATCGTACACATGTTGGGAATTAAACAACTAATATAAATTCAAATAGTTCTAACTCATTAACTTTCAAGGTTGGAAATGAATAGAGATTGAATACTGTTAGTAGTATGTGTATTATAAGTTAGTAAGTAATTTTGTAACCTTTCAGTTACAGTTAGCCAAGAGTATTAACTCCTAAGTATTCATGTGATGTCTATCTTTATAAAGTATCCGTCAATTAGAATAAAGTTAACCATTGAACTAGAATTCTGGCTAGGATTTAGCATTTATTAATACATAGAAAAAATTTAAATTTTTGTGAATTTTTGGGGTGTTACATATGGTATTAGAGCACACGTTCAGACACTAGGCCTGAAGTGGCTCAGTGCACGTAAACATAAAAATAGATAGAATTTATGGATATTGATTTATGATTTTAATGTTGTTATGAGAATATTTTCTGAGTTAGATTTGCAGGTATGGAAGGACTCGAAGAATATGATGAAGAGAGGTCCCTGTTAAATGAACAAAATAACTTTGGAAAAGAACATGTTAAAGAAGATATAACTAATAACTCATCAAAGTTGTTGCAAACAGTTAAGGACCTAAAAACTGAAAAGGAGACTGTTAAAAAAGAAAATGAGAGAATCCTAAGATCTCAAGAGGAGCTGAATCAAATGCTGATGGAAGAATTTTGTAACGAAGAAAAGGATAAACATATAGAGTTTGACACTACGTCTTATGAACATAATAGTAAAAAGTCAAAATACTCTAAAATTGAAAGTAGTTCTTCTTCTGAAATTAACGGTAACTCATATAGAAGGAACCACCAGTATTCTAGTGACAGTAGTGAGAGTAATTTTCGCTCTAGAAAGAAGAATTAAAATCCCTATGAAGAGATTTCAAGGGAGTTCAAAAAGATTAAACCACCGATGTTTAATGGTGAAACAGAAAAATGAGAGGAAGTCAAAGCATGGCTGTCCAGAATGGAAAAACATTTTCAGATATATAACTTTTCTAATTAGTTAAAAGCAAGAATGGAAATTTATAAATTAACTAGAAAAGCAGACATCTGGTGGCAGGACATATAACGAGTTAAAGGCCTGAAAGAGAAGAACATAAACTGGAGCAATTTTAAAAAGTACTTTAAAAATAAATTTCTGTCAGAGAAATATAATGAGGAATGAGCTAATGAATTTTATGACTTAAGGTTGGGAACCACGAGTATGAAATAATTAAATAGTAAATTTCTGAGCTTACTGCAATATGTGCCCTATATTGTTGACGAAAAACCTAAGGTAAAGTTGTTTCTGAGTTGTTTACCTTTTCATATCAAGGAAAAAATTGAATATGATAATCCGAAGACCCGTGAAGAGGCCATGCGAAAAGCAGATTTCTGCTATGAGCAGAACTGAAAAAGGGAGAATATGCCAAACTAGAAAACAAAAAGGCCTAATAACTTTGAACAAAGAAATAAAGGTCTCACACCTAACCAGAATTTTGGGCATAATAACTCATGAAAATTTCCTAACAAAACATTTCAAGGAAATAATTCAAAATTAACTCACAAAAAAACCCTACTGTCACGAGAAATAAATAATTTACAAACAATCACATCAACTACGTTAAAAATAACAAACGTAAGGAACAGGTAAAATGTTGGGAATGACAAGGACCTCACTATGCATCAGTCTGTCCCAATAGAAAGAAGACCGTCAACAAGATTCATGTTGTGCAGGAAGAAACAACAGTTGGTGATTTAGCAAGAGGAATGCCCAGAATAAATGCAAGACTGGAAAACAGACACGGTGAATATCAGAGTTCCATGGTGGAAGTAGAAAGTATGCTGAACCATTAACCCATTAATATTTTAATTGACCTAGGGGCTAGCCTGAGTTATGTATCTCCTATTTTAGTAGATAAAATTAAACTACCATTAGAGAAATGTGCAAATTCATGGCTGGTTCACTTAGCTATAGGAGAAAAAAGAAGAGTAATTGATTTTGTGAAAGAATGTACATTATCTATGAATCAGTTTGAAACTTCTGTAAAGTTGAATGTACTTCTGTTAGGATCCTATGACGTATTAATTGGAATGGATTGGTTGGAACATCATCAAGTATTGTTAAATTGTTTTTATAAAACCTTTACCTATTAAATAACGAAGGAGAAATGATAACAGTAAAAGGAATCCCTAGGAAAATAGCTATCGGATAGATTTCTATCTTACAATTAAAAAGGTTTGCTCGAAAAGGATTTAAAGATTTTACCATAACTATAACTAATGGAGAACACATTAATAAAGAAAACAAACAAAATTTAGAAGATATACCAATTATAAGAGGTTATTCGGATGTGTTTCCGGAGAAAATTCTAGGATTGCCTCCAAAAAGAGAGCTGGATTTTACTATTGAGCTAGTACCCGGTGTGGTGCCTAACTCAAAAGCTCCTTACTGGATGAACATCCTGGATCTTAATGAACTAAAATCGTAACTAAAGGAACTGATTGATAAAAAGTATATAAGACCAAAGTGTCTCCTTGGGTAGCACCTTTCATCTTTGTTAAAAAGAAGGACGGTACTCTACACTTATGCATTGACTACCGTCAGCTTAATAAGATGACAATTAAAAATAGATACTCGTTTCCCTGCATAAATGATCTGTTCAATCAGCTATGCTGAGCAACAATATTTTCAAAGATTAACTTAAGATCCAGTTATCATCAAGTCTAGATTAAGGATGAGGATATTTTTAAGACAACATTTAGGACCTGATATGGTCACTATGAGTTTGTTGTCATGCCATTTGGGTTAACTAATGTCCTGACAGTCTTCATGTGTTTAATTAACAACATATTACATAAATATCTAGATAATTTTGTAGTAGTTTTTATTGATGATATTATAATCTATTATAAGACTAAAGAAGAGCACGAAGAACATTTAAAAATCATTTTACAAGTGTTAAGGGAACATTAACTTTATGCCAAGTTCATTAAAGGAGACTTCTTCAAAGATAAAATACAATACTTGGGTCACGTAATAACTAAAGATGGCATCTCGGTTGGCCTAGATAAGATCAAAGCAATTAAAGAATGGCTGGTCCCAAAATATGTGACTGATGTACTATCATTCATGGGGATTATCAGTTATTATCAAAGATTTATTGAGGGTTTCTCAAGGATTGTGAATCCAATAGATTCTCTACAGAAGAATGGAAATAAGTTTGTATGGGATAAAAAATGTGAAGAGAGTTTTAAGAAATTAAAGGCATTGTTAACTACTGCACCTATTTTAAGAATTGTGTATCCTAACAAGGAATTTGTTGTATGCACTAATGCATGCAACAATGGCCTTGATGGCTTCTTAACTCAAGAAGGACACGTCATAGCGTACGAGTACAGGAAACTTAAATTTCATGAGAAAAATTACGCTACTTATGATCTAGAATTGGCTGCTGTGATACATGCATTAAAGATGTGGTGCCATCACTTGATCGGGAGAAAATTTACTTTAATGATAGATAATAAGAGTTTAAACTATTTGTTGGATCAACCAAATTTAAACACAAGGCAAGCTAGGTGGCTAGCTTTCCTTAGCGAATATGATTTCAAGATCCAACATATCAAGGGGAAAGAAAATAAGGTAGCTGACGCTCTGAGAAGAAACGTAAGATTAAATTGTATGGAAGTAATCAGTACTTACAAAACTGGTTTAGAATATTAGCTCGAAGAAGGAGTAAAATTGGATGAAAATTACCAAACATTGCAAGCTAAAGTGGCAGAAAATGTAACTGAAAGTTTAAGTTCAGGCTACAGTATAAATGAAAAAGGGTTAATAATTTATGAAAATAGATCATATGTACCTAACGTACCTAAAGTTAAATTGCTAATTTTGAATGAAATACATAAGAGTCCTTATTATCGACATCTTGTCTATCAAAAGACAATAACTATGTTACAGAAAGATCATTTTTGGCCAAATATGAAGAATCTGTTGGAAGAATATATTGCTATATTTTTGAATGTCAATAGGTTAAGATTGAACATCAACATCCAGCTGGTTTATTACAATCGTTACCAATTCCTAGATGGAAATGGGAAATAATCAGCATTGATTTCATTACAGGTTTGACTAGAAATAAAAACCAGAATGATTCTATAATGGTAGTTTTTGTCAAACTCAGCAAGATAGCCCATTTTATACCAGTAAAAACCACTCATAAGGATGCTAATATTGCTGAAATATTTATGAATTTTTTTTTCCATTTACATGGAATTGCAAAAGTTATAATTTCTAACAGGGACTCTAAATTCACAGGAAATTTCTGGAAATCTTTATTTAAAGGCTTAAATACTACTTTAAATTTCAGTACATATTTTCATCTGTAGACGGATGGGCAGATAGAAAGGGTAAATCAGATCTTGGAAGATATGTTAAGGATGTACATTAGAGAACAACCAAGTAAATGGCAGCACTACTTAGACTTGGTTGAGTTTGCATACAACAACCACTACCAAGCTTCAACAAAATTCAACCCATTTGAGATTTTGTATGGCAGAAAATGCAATACTCCCATCTCATGGAGAAACCTTGTTGGCAGGTTAATATTAGGACCTGAGTTATTAAATGAGAAGAAATTAATCGTGAATTAGGTACAAGGTAATTTGAAGGTTGCACAAGATAGATAGAAGAGTCAAGTGGATCTTAAACAAACTCATAAAGAGTTCCACGAGGGTGAACATGTTTTCATTAAGGTAAAACCTAAAAAGAGCTCCTTAAAATTAGGGATTTGTGCTAATCTAGAACCCAGGTACTGTGGGCCTTTTGAAATATTGTTGTAACACCCCGGTTTTGACCCCGTTTGCATTAAATGTATATGATGTATATATTGTAATTAGTTGTGGTGTGGAGCTAATGGAAAAATCCCCACCATTGATTTAGCGTTAAATGTTCCAGCAATTAAAATCGTTGCCAATGGTATATCGTGATAGCCGGCAC
This sequence comes from Pseudotsuga menziesii, assembly GCA_001517045.1. NCBI lineage: Eukaryota > Viridiplantae > Streptophyta > Pinopsida > Pinales > Pinaceae > Pseudotsuga > Pseudotsuga menziesii. The sequence goes on from LPNX010145519.1 coordinate 231,089, forward strand.
ATTATAATTCTGTCATCATGTAATTATGCATTTTAATTAAAATGAGCCCCAACCAGCTATGTCAATGCAACCATAATGAAAAGGGCATGATTTTCCTAAGGATAGGGAGGGAAATTATTTAATCCTTGGGAGCCATTGGGGAAAAGCCAAGAGTCAGCTGTTAAAACCATTTATTTGTCACCTGCCCTTTTGACTTACTCACTTTCCCTTGTCTCAATCTGTCAACAACCACATTAAAACCTCTGATGTTAGTTGGGAAGTGGTGTGTGGCAGGACTGTTAGTCCTTTCCCACACGCACACTCCACCTACATACTTGTTCACCCTCACATGGGAAGGAAGAGAGGGGACAACCCCATTCTTGCATTATTTCCCATCCTCACGTAGAGACAGCCATTTTTCTTGTCACGCATAGGTTTGGGATTTTCTTTCATGCAATCACTCAGTTTTCATGCGTGCATGCAGCATCTGGTTCAGTCTTCGTTTTCCAATTCTGGGTCATGTGTGTGCATTTTCCTTACCAGATTTGTGGCTCTGTGTATACGTTCCCCTGTTCATACTAAGATTCTGATCTCCTCTTCCAATTTTTGGCTGTGTATTTCCCCTTGCTTCAGTGGTGAGATCGGGGTTGTTGTTTTCCCCATGATTTTGGTTTACTGTAGGTTCATTTATGGTTTTGGGTTGTTGTGGGTTCTTATTAAGTTGTTTCGACCATGATATGGCCAATAATGACTCAGGAATTGAATTTCCCAGTCAGAGATGCATATTACCCAAATTGTCACCTCGGTTGTTTGGTGGTGTTGATTTTCTTCCCCAGAGCTGTGAATTGCTTGTTTTGCTTTGTGTATGCAGTGGTTGGTCTTTGGACTATGTTGGAGTGGGAATGAAGGCTTGGTATTCTTGATAAACCTGGTGTGTTTGGGATCCTTATAGACAGATCTAGAGGGATGGTTTTCTTCTCCACAACCCCTGAATAGCACTGGAAGGGAAGTCGGGGCCTGAGGGACTGTGTAGCATAGAAGGGACTGATTCCTTGTGTTGGGTGTGTGTGGGTGTCCTAGAAGTCAGGCTAGTTCTATTGTAGGTTCCCCTAGCTCTTCAAATATTCCACCAGCTTAGCATTCAGCTTTTCCTAGCTCCTTGATGGCCTAATAAACCTAATTGTGTTGGCTTGGCTGATTTGTGTACCTTTGGCTATGTGTGAGCCTGCCTAGTTCCTTATTCCTTAGGGAATCATGGCCAGCTCGGGGGTGGAAGTGTTGCTGAGATATTAAGGAGCAAACTGGCCTATGGTTGGGTGGAACGTTGCAGCGATGTAGCTGTTTACGGGACAAGTTCTTCATAAGTTAAGTATTCTTATTTTCGATCTCTGCAATTGTATTTGATGTTTATGAATTATGATGAACACGTTGAATTCCTGAATGCATGTTTTTCTTCTGCTATATGCTGAATAATTATGCATCTCTGCATGTTTTACTTCAAAGCATTTCAGTTTTTATGTATGTACATGTTCATGGGGCTAGTTTTCCGAATAGTTAATGGTATGGTAGCATCCTCTTCATCGGTTAGAGGGTCAGGGACATTACAGTGTGGTATCAGAGCACACATTGCATCATGGGCCTCAATGGGACATGAAGAATCAGTGGCAGAGGCAAGTTACCCTCTTCCCAATCGGGGACAAATGAGAAAATCAGAGAAAATGACTGTAAAATTTCAAAAAAAAATTCTAAGTATGAAAATTATCAGATGGCTTAGGCTGAAGCCCATCTGATACATTAGATGACTTAGCTGCAAGCTCATCTGATACACTAGATAAACTAGGTGGAAGTCCACATGATAAAGAACCAGTGGAAAGAAATTTTCAAAAAAAAAAATGTCCAAGTTTGAAACTTGCCGATGGTCTCGGCTAAGAGGAGCCGAGGGTCTCAACTGAGAGGAGCCGATGGTATCAGCTGGGTTGAGCTAAGACACGCCCGATAAGGAAAATGTAGAGAGAAAATTTCCTGAATTTTTTTTCTACATACCGAAATCGTTGGAAGGCATTAGCTGGAGCCAGCCGATACATCGACTCAGTTAGCTGAAGGGCTTTCGATGACGTCGCAGAAGAAAATAGGAAGAGAGATGAAGCTCTCGGCTAGGAGGAGCCAAAGGTTTCATCTAGGTGGAGCTAAGGTGTCAACAAGGCTCACTTGAAGGAATCCAAAGCATCAGAAAAGGATAGATGATCGAGCAGCTGATGCGGTGGCGGAATAAAAAAGAAGATCGGTTCGAGGCATCGAAAAAAAATAGAGGATCGGTCAGCTGATGTATATTAGAAGACAGAGGAATATCGGTCTGAAACATTGAAATAAAATAGAGGATTGGTCAGCTAATGTGTGTAGGAAAGAAGAGGAAGAATGATCCAATGTGCATCGGAAGACGAATGAAGATCGGTTCGCTGAGGTATCGAAAGCGTTGTCAACTAGTGATCTGATACATCAGATGGCTAGTTGGGAAGGGATCCGATATGATAAAAAAAATGAGGGCACTGCCCTCGACCCACCCTATAGTGGTGGAAGCCACAAGGGGGAAATAATTCTTGACTCCCATCGTCCCCCTCAAACAGTCATTCTTTGAGGAAGAAAATTTTGTGTTTTGGGAAAGGTTTCCATTTTATAATTTTTCCAAGAGAAGGTAGGTAATTCTGATTTGTATAAATGTTAAGCAGCTAACAGTTGTGTTACTAACATGTTTGCAGAATCATAGACACCTTCAAGGACAGTATTCCAGGTAGTGTAGTTTGGTAAAGTAAGTTGTGGTTCATCCATGAGAACCCATGACGGATATGATGCTTGGGATTCCTACGAGCGTGCGTGAGATGCCATGGGAGAAAATGTTCGAGTTGAAAATGATGACATAGAGTCTAATGGAAGGATATTCCAAGAGACAGCACTTGATATTGCATCCAGCATGGGAAGCTTAATTAAAGCCCAGGAAGAGTAGCATCAGTTGAATGCTGCTATGTTGCAGAGTTTGACAGACTTGTAAAGAAAGATAGACTCTATACAAGGTACAGTAAAACTAGAAGGCAGTAAGAGTAGTACCAAGAGAAGAAGGAATTCTAGTAGATCATCAAACTCCAAAGAATCCAACGGAGACTCAAGCTCTTCTTCTCACAAGGGAAAGAGAAAGAGGCACCATAGGAATCACTCTCAGGATGAATTTAAGAAGGCTAAACCTCCTACATTTGACGGTGAGGTAAAGACTGGACAAGAGGCTAAAGCTTGGTTTCTTGGGATAAAGAAGTACTTCCAAGTTCAGGATTATTCAGGAAACATGAAGGAAAGGGTTGCCATATTCAGTGTAAATGGTAGGGAATCCATTTGGTGGGAGCACTTCAAGCAAATAAAGAGGATCAGTGAAAGGAGACTTAAGTGGAAATAGTTCAAGAAGTATTTCAAGTAGAAATACCTCTTTGACAGGTATTATGATGACAAGATTAAGGAGTTCCATGAGCTGAGATTGGGACAGCAAACCATGGAAGAGTATGAAAATAATTTCTTGGAGTTGTTGAAGTATGTCAGGTCTATCAAAGATGAAAAAGTGAAGGTCTAGCATTTTCTGAGTGGATTGCCTCAGTCATACAAAGACAGAATTGAGTTTTATGAACCTAGAACTCTTAAAGAAGTAATAAGGAAGGCTAAGTATTGCTATGAGCAAAGCAAAGGTAAACCTGATTACCATAAGTCATGGAATGACAAGAAGAATGAGAATTTTGACCAAAGAAAGAAAGGTTTCAAAACTTCTAACTTCAAGAAATCAGCAAAAGCAGCCATTCCAAGAAGCAATTAATCCAGTTGCAGTGATAGAAGAAAATCCTAAAGATCCATAACAAAATAGAGGACCACTCCAATGTTGGAAATGTGGAGGACCCCACATGTGTAGAAGTTGTCCACTCAAGAATGAGAGTGCAAGGCCAGCTTACAACATTCAAGAAGAAAAAACAGTGGGTCAAGTAGCAAGAGCCATCCCTAGGATTTATGCAGCACTGGAGGACTGCCAGGAAGATCATCAGTCAACTGTGGTTGAAGTTGCAGGTAAGATTGTTGAGCAATCTGTTTCTATTTTGATTGACCCTGGTTCTACTCACATTTACATTACTCCTAGAGTAGTGGAGATTTTTTCTTTTAAGAAAGTAAAGCATAGAAAATTTTGGTTAGTTTAGCTAGCCACTGGAACTAAGAGAAAGGTTAGTGAAGTGGTAGAGAAATGTCCATTGGTCATGAAGGGATTGGTCACTTGTGTAGATCTGAATGTTCTACCACTTAATTCCTATTATGTTCTCATTGGAATGGATTCGTTAGAAGCTCACAGGGTAAAGCTTGACTATTATAATAATACTTTTGAATGCATGGATGAAGAAGGGAACCCAAAAGTTGTGAAAGGCATTCCAAAGGTTTTCAGCAATGCAGTTGAAGAAGTTATGTAGGAAAGGTTGTCAGTTGTATGCAACTCATATTTTGGAGGAAACAGAGGATGAAAATCCTAGGTTAGAGGACTATCAGGTGTTACAGGAATTCAAGGATGTGTTTCTTGAGGAGATTCCAGGGATTCCTCCAAAGAGGGACATTGATTTCACAATTGAACTTGTGCTAGGAGAAGCACCCATGTCCAAGACACCCTATAGGATGAGTACACTAGAGATGCTAGAACCGAAGATGCAACTGTAAGATTTGTTGGAGAAGAATTATATCAGGCAGAGTGTGTCTCCATGGGAAGCACTAGTTCTATTTGTAAAGAAGAAAGATGGTACACTTCGGTTGTGTATTGATTACAGACAATTGAACAAGGTTACTATGAAGAATAAATATCCTTTGCCTAGGATTGATGACCTCTTTGATCAAATGAGAGGAGCAAAGGTATTTTCCAAGATTGGCTTGAGGTCTGGTTACCATCAGGTGAGAATCATGGATGAAGACATTAATAAGAAAACCTTCAGAACAAGGTATGGACATTATGAGTTTGTAGTGGTACCATTTGGTATCACAAATGCACCCGCCACATTTATGTGCCTTATGAATAGTTTCTTCAGTAGGTATTTTAAAATTTTGTTCTTTTTTTCCTTGATGACATTCTTATTTAGTCTAAGAATGAGGAAGAGCATGAAGAACATTTGAGATTGACATTGCAATTTCTCAGGGAGCATCAACTATATGCAAAGCTAAGCAAGTGTGACTTCTATAGAGATAGAATTCAGTATTTGGGTCACATTATCTCAGAAGAGGGTATACTTATGGACCCTGAAAATATTGAAGCCATTATGAATTGGCCTAATCCAAGAAATGTGACAGATGTAAGATCTTTTATGGGACTTGCAGGATACTACCAAAGATTCATTGAAGGATTCTCCAAAGTTGCACATGCCATCACTTCTTTGCAAAAGAAGGGGATAAAGTTTGAATGGACAATGAGGTGTGAAGAAAGCTTCCACCAGTTGAAAAATATTCTCACCAGTGCACCAGTATTGAAAGTTGTAGACCCAGAGAAATATTTTGTGGTATGTACTGATGCATGCGGACAAGGGCTTGGAGGAGTCCTCTTGCAAGACAACCACGTGATATGTTACGAGTCAAGAAAGCTGAAGGAGCATGAGAAGAACTATGCCACTCATGATCTAGAGCTTGCAACCATAGTACATGCTCTCAATATGTGGAGGCATTACTTGAGGGGTAGAATATTTGAACTAAGAACAGACCATTGTAGTCTGAAGTATCTATTTGATCAACCTACTCTGAATGCTAGGAAACCAAGATGGTTGGAGTTTTTATGTGAGCTTGATTTTGAAATCAAGCACATAAAGGGAAAAGAGAATAAGGTAGTTGATGCACTCAGTAGGAAGGTGCAGGAAATGCATGTGGCATCTCTTAGTATTTGCCAATCAGATTTGAGGTAGTAGATTGTTAATCATACTGCTGGAGATGAATTGTATGAGCAAGTAAAAGACAAATTGTAGCAGCAAAGTCTTGAGAAGAGGTATGAGGGATATAAATTTGAAGAATATGTACTTCTTACTTATAAGGGAATAATTTATATTCCAAATGCAGTAGAGTTGAGGAGGGTTGTTATGGATGAAATTCATCAAGCTCCATATTCTGGTCACCTAGGATACCAGAAGACAATTGCTATTGCCATAAAACAATACTTTTGGCCAAGAATGAAAAAGGACATGGCTAAATACATTTCAAGGTGCATGAAATGTTAGTAGGTAAATATTGAGCATCAACACCCAGCAGGTTTGTTGCAGCATTTTCCAGTTGCAGAATGGAAATGGGAAATTATTTCCATGGATTTTATTACAGGATTTCCAATGACTTGGAGACAACATGATTCCATCATGGTTGTGGTGTACAAGTTGAAAAAGGCAGAGCATTTTATACCGATTAAATCTAAGCATAAGACTGATGACATTGCAAAGATATTCATGAAATAAATTTTCAAATTGCATGGATTTCCTAAGGCAATAGTCTCTGACAGAGATGTCAAGTTCACTTCCAACTTTTGGAAGGGGTTGTTTGCAGATTTGGGTACAAAGTTGAGCTTCAACATTGCATACCATCCTTGGACTGATGGTCAGATAGAGAGAGTTAATAAAGTACTTGAATACATGCTTCACATGTATGTGATGGACAAACCAACCAAGTGGGAAGATTACTTACACTTGGTAGAGTTTGCTTATAACAATGGAAAGCAGGCATCATTGGGGATGAGTCCGTATGAAGCTTTGTATGGAAGAAGGTGTAGGACACTAGTGACTTGGGATAATCCATTGAACATGGATGTGATTGGTATTGAATTGCTCAAAGAAATGGAGTAGGAGGTTGTAAAGATCAGGCAGAATCTGAAAGCAACACAGGATAGACAGAAAGCTATGCAGATAAGCATAGGGTGAACATGGACTTCAGTGTTAGGGATCATGTTTACCTTAGAGTGAGGGAAAATAAGAGTTCCTTGAATCTTGTAAGTTGTGCCAAGCTATCACCAAGATATTGTGGGCCGTTTGAAGTGCTTGAGAGAATAGGGCTAGTTGCATATAGACTTGCATTGCCTGCTAGCACTAGAGCTCATAATGTTTTTCATGTTTCTCTGCTTAAGAAATATGTACATGATCCTAACCATCTGATAAATTTGGATGTGATTCAGGTGGAACCTGAGGGAGAGTTCCAAATTGAGCCAATGTGCATCCTCGACAGGAAGGTCACAATGCTTCGGAACCGAGCCATAGGGAGGTAAAGGTGTGATGGGAGAACTATGGGCCTGAAGAGGATACGTGGGAGCTAGAGGATGTCATGCAATTGGCACATCCATCTTTGTTCAATTCCGTGGAACACTGAGGCGGTACCAGTGTAGCATTTTGTTCAATTTTGTAAAGCATTGAGGATAGTGCTATTGAAGGGGGAAGGGAATGTAACACCCCAGTTTTGACCCCATTTGCATTAAATGTATGTGATGTATATATTATAATTAATCATGGTGTGGAGGTAAAGGCAAAATCCCCACCATCGATTTAGCATTTAATGTTTCAACGATTAAAATCGTTGTCAATGGTATATCGTGAAATATGACACATTATAATTCTGGCATAATGTAATCATGCATTTTAATTAAAATGAACCCCAACCAGCTATGTCAATGCAACCATAATGAAAAGGGCATGGTTTTCTTAAGGATAGGGAGGGAAATTATTTAACCCTTGGGAGCCATTGGGGAAAATCCAAGTGTCAGTTGTTAAACCCATTTAGTTGTCACCCACCCATTTGACTTACTCACTTTCCCTTGTCTCAATTAGTCAACTACAACATTAAAACCTCTGATGTTAGTTGGGAAGTTATTGTTGGGCAGTGGTGTGTGGCAGGACTGTCAGTCCTTTCCCACATGCACACTCCACTAGCAGAATCGTTCACCCTCATGTGGGCAGGAAGAGAGACGACAACCCCATTCTTGTATTCTTTCCCATCCTCATGTAGAGATAGTCATTTTTCTCCTCACGCACAGGTTTGGGATTTTCTCTCATGCAGTCACTCAGTTTTCATGTGTTAGTGACTAGTTCAGTATTTGTTTTCCAATTCTGGGCTGTGTGTGTGCATTTTCTTTCCTGGATTTGTAGTTTTGTGTATATATTTCCCTCTCCATACTGAGAGTTTGATCTCCTCTTCCAATTTTGGGCTGTGTATTTCCCGTTGCTTTAGTGGTGAGATCGAGGTTGTTGGTTTCCCCACGGTTTTGGTTTGCTGTGGGTTCATTTACATTTTTGGGTTGCTGTGGGTTCTTATTAAGTCATTTTGGCCACGATAGGGCCAAGGAAGACTCAGGAATTGAATTTCCCAGTTAGAGCTGCGTATTACCCAAATTGTCACCTCGGTTGTTCGGTGGTGTTGATTTTCTTCCCTAGAGATGTGAATTTCTCGTTTTGTTGTGTGTATGTAGTGGTTGGTCTTTGGAATATGTTGGAATGGGAATGAAGGCTTGGTATGCTTGATAAACCAGGTGTGTTTGGGAGCCTCATAAATATAGCTAGAGGGTTGGAATCCTTCTCCACAACCCCTAAATAGCACTGGAAGAAGTCAGGGCCTGAGGGACTGTGTAGCAGAGAAGGGACTGATTCCTTGTGATGGGTGTGTGTGGGTGTCCTAGAAGTCAGGCTAGTTCTGGTGTAGGTTCCCTTAGCTCTTCAAAGATCCCACCAACTTAGCATTCAGATTTTCCTACCTCCATGATGGCCTGATAAATCCAACTGTGTTGTCTTGGCTGATTTGTGTACCTTTAGCTATGTGTGAGCTTGCTTAGTTCCTTATTCCTTGGGGAATCATGTGCAACTCGAGGGTGGCAGTGTTGCTGAGAGATTAAGGAGCACACTGGCCTATGGTTGGGTGGAATGTTGCAGCGACGTAGCTAGTTGCAGGACAAGTTCTTCATAAGATAAGTCTTCATGTTTTCAATCTCTGCAATCATATTTGATGTTTAATGAATTATGATGAACATGTTGAATGCTTGAATGTATGTTTTGCTTCCATTGTATGCTGAAAAATTATGCATCTCTGCATGTTTTACTTCAAATCATTTCAGCTTTTATGTATGCACATGTTCATGGGGCTAGTTTCCCAGATAGTTAATGGTATGGTAGCGTCTTCTTCATCCGTCAGAGGGTCAAGGATGTTACAATTGTCCAGCATTGGACCGATGGCATACCAATTGGCCTTACCACTAAATCTTAATGTTCATAATGTGTTTCATATTTATGTTTTAAAAATATATGTACATGATTCTACTCATGTTATAAATTGGAATGATGTGCAGGTGGAACCCGAAGGAGATTTTCGAGTGGAACCGGATTGTATCCTCGAAAAGAGGGAGATCTTGCTTCGGAATCGCACCATTGAAAAGGTGAAGGTGCGATGGAAGCACCTCAGTCTAGAAGAAGCAACCTAGGAATTGGAGAGTCATATGTGGGCATCATATCCAATTCTGTTGTAGGGAAACTATGAGGATGATGAATAAAGCAACATCGAGGACGATGTTGGACTAAAGGGGGGGTGTGTGTCACATACACCAATTTCAATAACATTTTATGTTTAAGAAAATGTTATATTTTACTTTTATTGTAAAGTTTATGACTATTGACCATGTGGGGTCAAGGATGACTCTTATGAATTATGTTGAATATTTTATTAGTTAATAAATAAAAGATAAGACAAATGGCCTAAGGAGGCTGTTAAATGAGTTTCCACTGACTCGCTAGGAGGAATAGACTGGGGTGAGAGAAAGCTGACACATGGCATCATTCTCAACCACTTCTAGCTGTTGCAAGGGAAAACTTCCCTAATTTTGTCCTCATGTTCCCGAAGAAAGTGGAACAGAGCAGGTGGCTAACTAATTGAAAAACTAACCAAAAATACCTAGGCATGCATACAGCTATCCATCGAATTCAGCAGGAGGCTGTTCAATCATTACCTTGTGAAATTTCTGAAGTTGAGAGAAGTGCACAAGAGATTTGATGAGGGGAAAGGAAGAAGTGGATTGAGTGATTAAGACTACTTTAAGAACTAGTGCAGCTTGTTAGCTGTGGAGTTGTAAGGGTATTTAATCACATTTCTTCACATAGTGCTTTCATCTTGGTGGATCAATGGACATGCTCGAGGGTCCTAAGACAAGAAGTTGAGCTATCTTTAGGAAAAGATTGGGTGGAAAGGGATCCTTGGGATGTTTATCTCCTCTACAAGTTATCAGGTTCCATTGTGTTATCTTATTTATCTTATGCAAGTAAAGTACTGAAATGAAAGTAGTCATGATTAGTTTTACTATTATTTCTTCTATACTTGTAGCTGTAAATAGACTGTTTGAGTCTGCATTCTATTCAGGAAATTACTTGTATTTTTTAACAGAATAAATGAACCTAGAATTTGATAAGATGGATTAATGAATAAAATCCCTTTCTTTATTTTTTCACTCATCTTAAGATGAAATATTCTAGTACAGAAGGTTTGTTTAGAGGTAAATAGGAATGATTATACATGAAGGAAATGGTTTGAATCTTCTTTAACATTAGAATCTTTTACTAATTATTTTGGCCAGGTATCATAATAATCCTTTTCTAGAACTCTTTCATTTACATAAAAACATCAAGGATTAATACAGAGAGTCTATTATAGCAATAATAGGTCACACAGACATTAATCTATTGAAGTATAAGCACTTTAATAATTACTATATTACAATCTATTTATTTACTTTCAACAAAGAAGGACCAGTCATTTTAATACCTAATTTATAAACATGTATTCTAGATATTATAGTAAATAATACACAAATTATCCTCCTACTATTTCTTTAAAAACATCTCTCACTGTAAATTCATGATGAATAGTCAACAGCTTAAAATTATATCATATGTTGTATTATAGTAACTAAACTACTTAATAAACAAAACAGTAAACAAGTATAACTCTTGTATTGATATTTAATATTTGCAAACTATGCATATAAAACCCTACTCCAAAAATGTGAATTTTCTTAATCATTTACATAATATACTTATGCAATAGGTTAGATTCTGGTTCCTCCATGTTTAAAAAAGGAAATTATAAAAATATAATTACTGCTTATACAATTATCAAAAATTAGAAGTTAAACTTATAACTTGATTATCCAAACTCTTTGTTAAACACAAAACCCTAGGATGCCCCTTTACAATACAACTTTTACAAATTAATTTGCAAAACAAATATTTTACCAATTGCACTAACCATTTTCGTAGCCATAGATTAAATCGCAACAAAGTATGGTAATGACAGAAAACTCTTAAACTCACAGTGCACCCGAATTTACAAAATATAAACAAATGATAACAAATATTTACTTAACAGTTGTAGTCTCTTCCTAGTAGAAAAACAATAAATATATCAGAGTCTTTTATCAACCAATGGGCACCACATTGTGTTTCATAAATCCAAAATTTCCTTAACAGTTTTGAAACTACGAAAGAATTACATTGGCCGAAATCTTCCACATAACTTAATTAAAGTTGGCAAAACGATTACAAAACCCTCAAATAGTAATATTCCTACCCTATTTAAAATTTACAAGAGATGCAGCTCGATTTTAAAACCCTAAGGGTTAGAATGGCCTTACGGCCTCCTCCTTGTTCGATTCCAAACAAAAACAACAAACTACTGCAAGTATTTTAAACACTACGTTAACAAACCGCAAATAACACCAGTGTCACCACAACACCATCAATGAAGGGTACCCCAAGGATGGGACCAAGGGTTACCAAGCCTATGGATCTCAAACCCTTCAGCTTCAGATCAAATGCTTTCACTGTCGACTGTGAGTTGTCGAGTTTTCACCTACAAACAACATGTATTTTTGAACTGTTAGTATTTGACTTCATTTTGTTGGATAAATAGAAGAAAAGACTTAGAAGGGTCATTACCACTTACCAGTTTTTACATCGAGCTTGTAGAAACGTTGATAAACCAAATATTTCAACTTGCTAATACCATGGCCGAACACACAGAAGATGATGGTGGAAAAGAAACCAAAGCAAAGAGAGTGCTAAAACCACGGGCAGTTAAAGGATGACACTATTGTAGAACTCCCGAGAAGGTCGAGAGCTTTTTGGCCCACTCTCTCTTTCCAAGAATAAACGAAGAAATGAATCCAAGAATTTTTAGGGTAAAAATATTGAATGAAAGTGCATTGGCTTTAACACCAAAACCATTCATTAATAAGCAAGCAACCACCATGTGGAATCCACTAAGCATGAAATTCTTTGTATGTGGATATAGTTTGGAACTAGCGCGTTAACCTTGCAATTTCTGGTAAATATAATACTATTACCTTGTTAAATAAATGAAAAAATAATATTATGGTATGATGGACCCTTGATCTAGGTTATAGATTTATATTTATACTTTGTGATGTTTTTAAACTAGGTCACAAATTTATATTTATGCTTCATTGATTATATGCCAATATAGTGTATTTGTTATGCATCATTTATATATGCTTAGGCCAGTTTGGTTATGTTGTAGTTAGTTTCTAACTTCTTTTCTTTATTAATGTTAATCTTTTATGCTAGGGTAAGCTTTAGGATTTACATGGTAAAGCCCTTAGTTATAAAACAATGTGCATGTAATCTAGTCTTAAATGAACTAAAAGTAAGTTAATAATTATGTACAATCAATCATATAAGTGTATGTGTTAGAATAAATGATCATCACTACTAACTCTATTTTGCTACCTTGGTAGAGTAAACTTTGTTGTAGTCCTAGGAACGTTTTTACTTAGATAATCGATACATTAAATAGAGTTCAAGAATATTTCAATCTCACTCATTTGGACTTCCGAGTTTTAATTCTTACATCGTAACCTGGAAGAAGGTTTTTACCTATAAATCCTGTACAAGCATCAGATCTGCGTTAGCTTTGAAAAAGCTAAGTAAGCCCTGGGCCGACCTCAAGCCCATTCAGTAAGACAAGAAAACACATATCAGAATCATACACATGCTGGAAATTAAAAAACTGATCTGAGTTCAAATAGTTCTAACTCACTAAATTTCAAGACTAAAAATGAATAAAGATTGAATACTTTTAGTAGTATGTGTATTATAAGTTAGTAAGTCATTTTGTAACCCTTTAGTTACAATTAGCCAAGAGTATTAACTCCTAAGTATTCATGTGATTTCTATGTTTATAATGTAGAAATTCAGGCCAACAGTTGATTAATTTTACCCACAACAATTATCAATTGATCATGCAAAATTGCTAACAACAGAGACTGAATATGGAGTTGTAACACAAAATTATATTAACTAAGTGTACAATAGCCAAACCTGTAATAACATAGGTTTCTGAATATATAGAATACATCAAGAGGTCGAATGCATAAGGAGGCATCCAAAACTAGCATAAAGCAGGCTTACTCAAAATAGGCAAATCCCCCATAGGTGTAAAAAGCTGATCCCAAATCTGTCATGGAGCTCACGAATTGGAAACGGCGCATGGGAAAGCTAAAGAGTAGTGGAATGCAAGCTCATACATGCTTTTTCATGGAGAAAAGAGTGGAGGATGAAGAGGAAAAAAAACTAGTTCACCTCACCTAGTCTTGCTTTCCTATGTGCCTTAAAACACTGAAAAAGCAGGCAATAAAGCAGAAAAAGCAGAAGGGTGCCTAGGGGGCTAGGAATAAAGCATATTTGATTCCTAAGGATTTCCCAAGTGCTACATGTGTCAAATATGGCAAGTTTGACCTCTATGGATAGGAAATTAACAACTTGCACAAGGTGGGACACATGAACTAGGCAAATAAGACAAAAATAAATGAATTAATGTCTAAGTGGGTAAACTAATGGTTGATTATTCTAACACCCCCTCTTAAGCCTAAATTTATGAGTAATAAATAAAAAATATAGGGCCTATCAACAAGGCTTAGTCACCCTTTTACATACTGCAAGTCTATATGAAACAAGGAAAGAGGCAAAACCAACTTGGGAAAATCCTCCCTTAAACATGGGCTGTAAAACAAAATTGTATAATCTTGTCTCCACTCATGCCTTTCCAGCATGATCAGCAATACCCAGCAGTGATTTGAGATTGCTGAAGGTCTTGTCACAAAATTCTTTGGTGAAGATATTGGCTACTTGTTATGAAGATGAATAGAAGAGTAGGTGAATGGTGCCATCATGCACAAGCTCTCTGATGTAGTGCATGTGAATCTCAATGTGTCTGGTTCTCTGCTTCTGAACTGGATCTTTGCAGATTCGAATGGTACTCTGGTTATCATAGTATATGGTAGTTGAGTACTCAGGTTCGAAACCACACTCTCCAAGTAAACCCTACAACCATAAACACTGAGTTGCTGCATTAACAAGTCCTCTGTACTCAGCTTCTGTAGATGAGAGTGCAATGGAACTCTATTTCTTGCTTGACCAATTGATTGGCCCTTATGCAAGCATGAACACATATCCTGAAGTGGAATTTTTGTTTGTGCTATCACCTGCCCAATCACTGTCAGTAAATCCAATCAAATCAAGATCAGATTTTTCCTTATAGAAGATCCCATGTGTCCTTGTTCCCTGAACAAAGTTAAGGATCCTTTTGGCTGCTTTCCAATGGATCTCATGAGGCTGATCCATGAATCTAGAAGCCACACTTACTGCATAACAAATATCAGGTTGAGTATGTGTCAAATACAATAAACATCCAATCAATTGTCTATACAGTGTATTGTTTACCATCGGTGGAGAATCATCTTCCTCCAGCTTCACTCCTGAAAGGAAAGGATTTTTGCTTGCTTTGCAGTCTTGCATTCTGAATTTGATCAGAAAATCCAAGGCATACTTGGACTGGTGCACCTTTATTCCAGCTTTGGTTTGAGCAATCTCAAGCCCTAGAAATTGACTTAAGAGCCCCAAATCTGTCGTGGAGAAGGCTTGGTTCATAGCTCCTTTTAAGGAAGCAATCTCAACCTGTGAGCTTCCTGTAATGAGGAGGTCACCAACATATAACACAATGATCATTAATGAACCATTAATAGACTTCAAATACACATTTGGATCTGATTTGCACCGAACAAAATTCAGAGATAGCAAGAAGCTATTTATCTTGGCATACCAAGCCCTGGGGTCTTGCTTTAGCCCATACAATGACTTTCTCAACCTGCACAAAAGAGAAGGGTTAGTAGAAAAACCTTGAGGCTGCTGCATATATATCTCCTCAGTGAGATCTCCATTCAGAAAGGCACACTTTCCATCCATGTGATGTACCTCTCATTGCCTTGAGGCTGCAATGGCTAGAGCTAGCCTGATGGAATCCATCTTTGCCACTGGGGAAAAGGTCTCATTGTAATCGATGCCATGAACTTGTGAGTAGCCTTTAGCTACCAATATAGCCTTGTACTTTAGTGGTGAACCATCAGCAGCAAATTTGGTCTTATAGACCCACTTACACTGTACTAGTTTTCTCCCTGGAGGAAGATCCACTAGCTCCCATGTGTTGCTCTTCTGGAGTGAGTTGAACTCCTCCTTCATGGAAGCTTGCCATATTGGATATCCTGCTACTTCTTCATATGTTTGAGGATCAGACTCCACCATCAAATATAATTTTTCATCAAACATAGGATCCTTCATGCACAGACCACTCTCAAATTGAGATCTAGTCCTCCTTGGGTCATTGGGATCCCAAGCTAGCTCACCTGCTGCATGTAGTGTATTGGCTTCCCATTTAGGACTTGTGGGGCTGCTTGGGTCTGTAATAAACTCATCTCCATTAGACAAATCAGAATCATCATTTTCAACAAACTCTTTACTTACTTCTTGAGGTTCAGGTGGTGAAGAGGCTTCACCAACTTCCACTTCTGCAAGGGGTTCTTCTTCAAACTGAACACACCTTTCAATGAAGGATTTGTTTGTGCTCAAATTTATCAACTTGTACCCTTTTGAATCTTCAGAGTATCCAACAAAAAGACACTCTTGGATTTGGGGCTGCAAAGCCTTCCTCTTCTCTGTCGGGATTCTAGCCCATGCCTTTGAGCCAAAAATCCTGAAATGGGTCACATTTGGCTTGTGCCCACTCCATGCTTTGAAGGGAGTCATGCCATCAAGCTGTTTGTGAGGCACCCTATTCTAGATATAGGCTGCACAGTTGATAGCTTCGGTCCAGTACTTTGGTGACAATTTTTTGGCCTCCATCATGCATGTTGCCATCTCCTTCAGTGATCTGTTCTTCCTCTCAGCAACACCATTTTGCTGTGGTATGTAGGGGATAGAATGCTGCATCTGAATACCTGCATTTGCACAATAGTTAATAAACTCAAACTTGACATACTACTCACCACCATTGTTAGATCTGACGACCTTGAGTTTCCTTCCACACTAGTTTTCAACCAAAGCCTTAAAGACTTTGAATAGGCCAAAAACTTCAGACTTGTGTTTCATGAAGTGAACCCAACAATAATTGGAAAAATCATCAATAAAGGTCAATGCATATTTGTCCTAACTCATGGACATATGAGGGAATGGGCCAGTAACATCACTGTGAATCAGCTTGAGGGGTGCAAAGGTTCTCTCATGACTAGCTTTCTCAAACTTATGCTCTGGGTGTTTTCCTAGGATACATCCTTGGCAGACTCCTTTGGAAAATTTTATCTTGGGCAGCCCTATGACCATTTCTTTGTCATTAAGATCAGATAGATACTTGTAATTTAGATGGCCAAATCTTTCATGCCATAGCTTGCTAGCTTCATTAGCATGGATAAGAAGAGCAGAGGGGTTTGAGTAAGGCAGGAAGTGTGAAAACATGTATACCTTTTGAGCATGATTCACTACTCCTTTTGCAATGACTCTACCAGTTGAAATCTCTGTGATCTCAACTTCATCAGGGGAGAATATGACCTTCTTAGGAGACCTAGTGTCGGTCATCTGGTACATTGACAGGAGGTTGGAGGCGAGACCAGGGACATATAGCACATTGCTGAACTTACCATGATCAAGATCTATCCTTCCTTTGCCTTTACTTTCAGTGAGAGAGTCATCTCCCAGTACAATAGATGGTACTTTCGACATATCCAGTGAGGAGAAAGCATCCTTAGTCGAAACCATGTGTCTTGAAGCTCCAGAATCTATGATAAAACTGGGTGAGCTTGATGTGCTAGCAACTAGAGCATGAACTCTCTCTCTGTCATCTGAACTTGATCCTCCTTCTCTCTTCTTTGAGATTTCTGGAAGGGAGATGCCATTCTTCTCTAGGAGATTGGTCAGCATATCAATCTGCTTTTTCATACAAGAGCTTTCAGTGTGATTTCCCTTCGAACAGTATGAGCACTTGTTCATTTCACCTTTGTTTTTCTTCTTCTGGGTAATTTTCTTGGGACCTTGTTGATCCTTTGGAGACTGCTTCTTGTCTCTCCTTTGCTGAGGTGTATTTTTAGCTTTCTTCTTGCTTTTATCCACCTTCAAATCTCCAGCAATCAAAGCTTGATATTTGGATGGTGTGATGGTTCCCATCATCACCAGCTTGTCTTGTTCTTGTGTGAGAGATTCCATGAAATCTGCAAGGCTAGGCATCTTCCAGGTTCGAGCTGTGAGTTTTGTGGCATAGAAGGTCGAAACAAAAACTAAGTAGTCAGGTCCTAGCTTCGAGAGGATGGCCAATACAATATGATCATCTTTCTTTTCGATACCACACTGATTCAGCTGCAAAACTAGTGCTTTGAACTTGGAGAAATATAGTTGCAAGGATTCAAAGCTACTGGGACTCAGAGAAATCAGCTAATTTTCGATCTGATGTCCCCTCATCTCATCTATCTTTCCAAAAAGATCAGAAATATTCTCCCATACTTGATCCGGTGAAGTTAATCCATCGAGATGGAAAAGGAGGTCTCGGAAAATACTGAGACATAGGAGGCCATAAGCCTCATCTCTCCGATTGTGCCATTTGATCTTCTCTGTAGCTGCATTGGGCTCTGCTTCTATTGCCATAGTCACCCTGTAGAGGCCTTTCTCTCTCAATAGTATCTCCATCTCTGCTTTACATTCAAAGAAATTGAAAGGAGTCAAGATAGTTTTCTGTGATTGATCCATAGCTCTAGAAAATCTGTCCCGACTGTCAGTAGAAGGCTCCCAGTCTTGACGTCGAACCTGCAAAAATTTTTTTGAAGGAGAGTAACAACCTACAATGGCTCTGATACCATGTAGAAATTCAGGCCAGCAGTAGATTAATTTTACCCACAACAATTATCAATTGATCATGCAAAATTGCTAACAATGGAGACTGAATATGGAGCTGTAACACAAAATTATATTAACTGAGTGTACAATAGCCAATGCTATAATAACATAGGTTTCTGAATATATAGAATAAATCAAGACATCGAATTCATAAGGAGGCATCCAAAACTAGCATAAAGCAGGCTTACTCAAAATAGGCAAATCCCCCATAGGTGTAAAAAGCTGATCCCAAATCTGTCATGGAGCTCACGAATTGGAAAGGGCGCATGGGAAATATAAAGAGTAGTGGAATGGAAGCTCATACATGCTTTTTCATGGAGAAAAGAGTGGAGGATGAAGAGGACAAAAAACTAGTTCACCTCACCTAGTCTTGCTTTCCTATGTGCCTTAAAACACTGAAAAAGCAGACAATAAAGCAGAAAAAGCAGAAGGGCACCTAGGGGACCAGGAATAAAGCAGATTTGATTCCTAAGGCTTTCCCAAGTGCTACATGAGTCAAATATGGCAAGTTTGACCTCTATGGATAGGTAATTAACAACTTGCACAAGGTGGGACACATGAACTAGGCAAATAAGACAAAAATAAATGAATTAATGTCTAAGTGGGTAAAATATGGGTTGATTATTCTAACATATAAAATATCTATCAATCATAATAAATTTAACCATCAAACTAGCATTCTGGCTAGGATTTAGCATTTATTATTACATAGAAAAATTTTAATTTTCTGTGGATTTTTGGGGTGTTACATTATGGGATCTCGTGCTAGGTATGTTTGACCTTTAGGGGGAGACACTAGAAATGATTTCCAAGGAAATATATTTCATCATTGGATTATCTCATAAAGGAGCACTAGTTAACTTGGGTGGTACTGGTCATGGGGGTGATCCCTTTAGCATGCAATATTATCTGATCCATGTTGTCATCCAGGTACACATAATTCGGGAACACAGATCCTTATTTCCTAGATCATGAGATTTCAACTCAAAGTGATTTTGAGCACTTTTATTCGAATTGCGGGTACATCCACACTGCATTTTTCCATGTGGACCCATTTTCTGTGGAAATTGAACCCAAGCAATAGAACAATTACACTCACAAAATTGGTAATTAAACATGCAAAATTCACACAAAAGGAGACTAGAATTGGAACATAACACAATCCAGTATTGAGTAAATGTACATCATCCAACCTCATCAAGTAATAGTCTATCCATATATATAATTACATCAGATATTTGAAAGCATAAGGATGCTATTCGAATTGGTCAAAAAGTATGCTTACTAAAACTAGTCAAATCCTCCACAGGTTCATAAAACACTTTCCAAATCTAAGAAGATGATCATGAATTGGATAAATCAGATAGGAAGGCTAATAAGTGATGAAATAGATTATATCCATGCTTTTTTTTGGAGAAAAGGAAGGAGGATGATGTGGGAAAAAACCAAGGCAGTTACTCCTAGACTAGATTTTCCTTTTTTCCATAAAACTATTGCAAAGCAAGGAAGCTTTCAGAAAAAGAAAAACTGTGCTTTTCCAATCCAAGAATAAAATAAGAGTTGCTAAAAATGTTTCCAGGATTATTTCAAAGTTCTCCATGACCCATATTTAGCATGTGTTGACCTCTAGGTGCAAGTGGAAGCCAACTAGCATTGTGAGGAATCTAGGAATCTGGGAATAAGACAAAAATGACTAATTAATGTCAAATATGGGTAACTATGGGTTGATTACTCTAACAACTACCCTTAATCCTAAATTTATGAGTAAATATAAAAAACTATGCGGCCTAGAAACAAGGATTAGTCACCCTTTACAGACTGCTTGTCCATACAACCAAGGAAAGAGGAAAAAACCCAGTCAGAAAATCCTCTCTTAAACATGGACAAGAAACAAAAATTTGAAAATATTGTTATCAATCATACTTCATCACATGATCACCAATCCCGGATAATGATTTGAGATTACTGAAGGTCTTCTCACAAAACACCTTGATGAATATGTTTGCTACTTGCTCTGAAGATGTGCAGTAGAGTAGAGCAATGGTACCATCATACACAAGCTCCCTGATATAGTGCATATGGATCTTAATGTGCTTGGTTCGTTGTCTTTGGACAAGATCAGTGGAGATTTGAATGCTAATTTGATTGTCACAATAGATGACATTGGAACACTCTGATTCAAACCCACATTCTCCAAGTATCCCCCGCAACCACAAACATTGAGTAGCTGCATTCACAAATCCTCTATACTCTACCTCTGTAGATGATAGTGCTATGGCACTCTACTTCTTAATTGACCAGCTGATTGGTCCATCTGCAACCATGAACACATATCCTGAAGTAGACTTTTGATATTTTTTGTCACCTTCCCAATCACTGTCAGTAAATCCAACTAGCTCTAAGTCATATTTTACTTTCTAGAAGATCCCATGATTTCTTGTTCCTTGAAAAAAGTTTAGGATCCTATTTGTTGCTCTTCAATGGATCTCATGAGGTTGATCCATGTATCTTGAAGCCAAACTAACTGCTTCCTCAAGATTGACTCCTGAGAGGAATGGAGTCTTTCTTGGCTTGCAATATTTCATGTTGAAGTTGTTGAGAAGATCTGAAGCATACTTGGACAGATGAAATTTGATTCGATGTTGGGATTGACCAATTTTGAGACCCAATAATTGGCTCAACAATCCCAAATATGTCATGGAAAATGCATGGTTAATTGCATCCTTCAAGGAGGCAAACTCTTTCTTTGAACTTCTTGTAATCAGTAGGTAATCCACATATAAAAGAATAATCATTAAAGAACCATGAATCAGCTTTATATAGACATTTGGATCATACTTCCATCGAATAAAAATCAATCTTGGCATACCAATCCCTGGGGGCTTTCTTAATCCCATACAATGATTTCTGGAACTTGCACACTAAAGATGGATTAGAAAAAAAAACTTAAAGTTTCTGCATATAAATATCTTCATTCATATATCCATTTAGAAAGGCACACTTCACATCCATGTGATGTACCTCCCATTTCCTTGAAGTTGCAATGGATAGAGCTAGCCTTATGGAGTCCATCTTTTTCACTGGTGAAAAGGTCTCATTGTAATCAACACCATGTACTTGTGAGTATCCCTTAGCGACCAATATTTCCTTATATTTCAAAGGTGAACCATCAACAAAAAACTTAGATTTATAGACCCACTTACACTTTACTAGCTTCCTCCCTAGGGGAAGATCAACTAGTTCCCATGTGTTATTCTTCTGAAGCGAGCTGAATTATTCCTTCATGGTTGTTTGCAATATTGGATGATGTGATGCATATTCATATGTCTATGGATCCGATTCAATCATGAAATAAAACTTCTCAGTAAATAGTGGATCTTTCACACACATGGCACTCTCAAATTGAGATCTAGTCCTCCTAGTGTCACTAGGATTCCCATCTAGTTCCCCAATTGCATGAATGGTACTTGCTTCCCATTTTTTATTTATAGGACTGTTAGGATATGTAGTTAAATCATCATTATCATACATAGCATAATCAACAAACTCATTAGTCTCTTCACTTACAATCATTGGTTGTGGTGATGAAGAGGACTCTCCAACTTCAACTGTTGCTAAAGGCTCTTCTTCGAACTGAACTCTTCTTTAAATGAAAGATTTTTTAGTGCTCAAGTTGATCAGCTTGTACCCTTTTGAATCTTCAAAATACCCAACAAATAGGCACTCTTGGATTTGGGTTGCAAAGCCTTCCTATTTTCAGTTGGAATTCTAGCCCAAGCCTTTGAGCCAAAAATCCTGAAATGGGTCACATCTAGATTGTTCCCACTCAAAGCTTCGAAAGGAGTAATACCATTGTTGATCCTATATTTGTTATCATTTTTGGAAGTTAAATTACTCGTTTAAACATATGTTTTATTATCTTTTTTCATATTTTATGTCACGCAGATCACTATTTAGCCCAGGTATGTATGAATTCAAGGTTTATATAAAATCCATTACTTATTATCATTTTATGATTTTATTGATTCAACTTAATATTATTTGAAGCACATTTGATATATTAATTTATATGTATATTTTTTTGCATATTATATATTCTTTTTGACAAACTAACAACAAGCATACATCCAGCTAGCGATGTGCACAACACGTCAAGCCCATTATCCAACTCGCTGCGCGATATTTGTTGGTAGTTTTCTAGGTGTTAAAACGTGTTACTACAGACCACAATCCTGTAGTGCACCAGCAAATAGACATTCCATTCTTCCTAGATCTGCACCCAACATATCTAGCTCATGGTCCAGCTTGTTGTTCATCTTTCTGTCCAGATCGCTAACTAGACCTCGCGCTGTTGAGAATTGATTTCAAGCATTAAAACGATTGAAACACCCCATGAACTATTTCTTGTCCATGCATCCGGGTAATGAATCTCACATTCTAGATGATCCGCTAGCCTGCAGCCTCCTTCATCAACACTTCACCGATAGTCCATGCATTGGGTTGATGTATTAGCCCACATTCTAGAAGACTTGCCTATGTATGCTCCCCTCTGCTCACCACCAGTCCACCTGCTGTGCTAAAGAAGGATATGTGCGCTACATCATGCACGATGAAGAGAACCAACCATGTTGAAGAAGGAATATCTTGTGCATTGGAGTTCTATTAGTTAGATTCCTTTATGATTGACTAAATTTAGAGAGCAGTCGACCACTAAAGGGTCGACTTTCTCATCCTTGTAAACATTGTATATAAACATCTCCATGTGCAGAGTGAGGGATTCGATCATTTCATTTGTTAGATAGTTGTTTGAAGAGAAGAATTCGGTATTTTTGTTCCATATTTTTATAAGAGCCATATTCTTTGATGTTTATGATTGCGTTTGAGTAGGCATTAGCCAGGTGACACCCCTGATTGCTAAGAGGGCCCCTCATCAACCAGAGGTTCATTCTTTTGTGTAATTTTGTTCTTTTCTTTCTGTTATAGCTAGTTTTTGTTTTCATTAGATTGATGTAAATGTTTATCTCATCTATTTCTTGTAATACAATTTTATTTATGAAAAGTTAAATAGTTAATTGTGCGCATATTTTTCTTTCAAATTTACTATCAGTCATTTTATTTCCAGTTTACCATTCAGTATTTGCAATTAGATAGAATAGAATTTTAGTTATGTTTATTTCCTTTCTGTTCCAAGTTTATGCAATTTGAATTTTACTTTGTTTATTAATATATAACTATTTATTTTATGAATTTGTTTAAGTTCATTTCATTGTTAAATTTGATTAATATATAGGTTTGCTTATTGTCTATTTGCATTAGAATTCACATCTACATGAATTCGGCTGAATATTAGATAATTTAGGTTAATTTTTGTTATTTTAATGGTATGGAATATCATTTGGACAGCCTGTTTCAACAATCATTCAACAACCCCTTTTAGATCCACAACTCAGTCCGTCATTCATCCCACTGTTTAATTTTTAGTGTTTCTAATGTGTTTTGAAATTGTTTTAAGTTCTATTTCTTTAGTATTTGAAGTATGCTTTGAGTGTAATAGTTAAAGGATAGTTTTATTTGATTTAATTTGAATTATTTTAGGTTATCTATTAAAAGTTACCTTACTCCTTTCCACCTTAAATATATTTTGAGCTATTCTATGTTTTGTTTCTTGAGTTTGTTTATGATTTTTTTTTACTGTTGTATTGTTTTGTGTTCATGCCTTTGAATTGATTTATTTGTTTGTATGTAAAATTCAGTATTAGATGTGTTATTTTTTAATAGTATTTTGTAGGTTGTTTCTTTTACATTGTGTGATTATTGAAAGAGACTTGTAGGACAGAATCCAGAGATATCCCCATTAAGTTTTATACTTGTTTCTTTTTATTAAGTTTTCTACTTGTTTATGAATTAGGTCTTCCTTGTATCCTAGTTTCCCATTTAAAGATTAGTTGTTGATAGTATCTTTTTTTGAGTTAAAGTTACTTGCTTATGAAATAAATTATTGATTTTTTAGTCTAATATTTTGTTTCGGTTTAATTACTTTAACAATTGAATTCTTAGGAGTTTGACTCAGTTTTTCATTTTGAAATATATTTCAATCTTTTTTTTGTTAAAATATTTACACTACACCCTCTACCTTCTTATATATTTTGCATAAAATCTAATCCTACCAACCCCGGTCGATAATTAAATATTAGGTGAATAAATCTAGATGATATAACAACCAACATTTTTGGCGTCGTTGCCGGGGAGTTATTCTATAAGGTAAAATAGGTAGAATAGGTAGAATTTTTTTATGAAGTTTAGTAATAGGTTGGTGGCAGGGAAGCAGTAAGACAAGGGGTAAGAACTGGCACATCTGTTATAGCAGGGTGACCCCAAACCCAGTAGGAATAACAATATTGTAGGAATCTTTGTTTATTTCATTTTTCATCAACATATTAGAAAGGTAACTAGTTCCCCCAAACCCATTGGTTTTCAGTATTTTGTTTCTTTCTTTGATGCAAAGAGTTCATGTGAGTTTATTTATTTCATTCAAGTCATAAGTGTAGGACATATTTTACAATCAAATCACTTAGTGGTGTTGTAAGTGCCACCCATCCTGCTAACAAACTGATAGGAACATTCAAAAGAGGAACCTCAAGATAAAACATGAAGAAATACTTATGTTTTAGGAAGATATGATAGGAGAAAAGGATGAATAATTTGTTACCTTTTAATTCCCTATTATAGATCCAGAACGAGTGGCACAAATGCATCGCATTCCCCCATCCATTCTACCAAATTTTCACAGACTGGAGAACGAAGACCTTGATGAATTTTTATTTAAATTGGAAATACTTTTTAGAGGATATGATGTTCAAAATATGAAACTTTTTCCTCTTACTTTGAACGGAGCAGCCCTCCAATTGTTCATGAGCCTATGTGGGAACTGCATTCAAACTTGGGAAGACATGAAACATATATTCTTGAAAAGATACCAAGATTATTGCAGTTTCAATGAAGATATCTTCTAAATAACCTAGGGAGAAGAAGAAATTTTGGAAAACTATGTCAAACATTTTCAATACAACCTTCAAAGATCAAAACTAAGACAGTTGGGGAAAGACGCCTTGAAAAGACTTTTACTCGAAGGAATAAAAAATGAATATTTAGAAATTTTAAGTCTGATGGTAACAAGTGATGTATTTCAGCTACTATATGATGATGTTTATGAATTATGTAGAAGGTATTCAAGAGGAAAATTCAAGACTGGTAAGAATATACCCTCTTCTGATTTTTTGAAATCTGCTGCGGAAGTCAAAGTTACAATAGTTGAAATTGGTAATTTATTCAAAATACTTGAATATGACATTATTAGCTCTCTAAATTCACAAATCAATATTTTCCAATTTGGGAGAAATGAGGAATTTGAAGAAACGGTTTTCCCTCGGTGCCAAAAGAAACATCTTCCAAGGGATTGTCCTTTGGATAGTCTCACAAATTGTGGCATATGCGACTTAAAGCATTCCACAAATTGTTTCCCCTCCTTACCTAGGATGAAAGCAACATCTCAAAGAGATCTAGGAGTTACATAAAATTTATTGCAACAGTTATGGAAACCATGGCCTACATGTAGGGTTCAGAGTTACATCCATCCATTTCCCTAATCTCATAATCAAGCAGTGAATACTCTAACACCATGGCAGCTGTTGCAGCCTTAGCTTAACCCCTACCAACCTTGTCTACAAAGATTTTATGTCCCATCTTATGATCATAGGGATACTCTATCTTATGTTGTAGCACTACCTGCTCCTCTACACTTTCCACAATATTTTCAACAATATCCTATTTACCCGTTGAGATAAACCACGCAAGCCGATCAATTGCACCTACCACAATCACCTTCTTATAAACCACCTCTATGCCCTGCGTACATTCATGTTAAATCCATTCCACATTATAACAACAATAAAGCAGTACAATATGCTTACAGTGTTGAATTGCAACATTTACCCACCTTCCCTACCTCACCGACATCACTGCATGGAATTCATACTAGGTATGGAGAGGTTATAAAAACTATGGAAGAAAAGGAAGCTTCTACTTGGCCTTGTCCACAAGAAGATAAGATCAACATGGTATGCATCACATTTGATGAGGGGCAAACATTAGAACTTGGATATTCCCCATCACCAAACACAAGTTCTTTATGCATTCTAGAGTTTGATGAAAGACCTCTTGGCTTGACAAGTGAAGCAGAGAACCCAGAACACAAGGATTATATTGAAATCTGGTTCCATGAGGTGACCAAGCCATAGTACCATTATCTCCTTCAATGCTTCTTGATTTTAAATCAAACAGCTTGCTTGGTTCTTCATATTTAGGTAATCGCTACAATAATTTTCTCGTATCTCGATAAAGGTATATTTTTAATCTTGCTTCTAACTTCGTTACATTGGAAGAAATGATATCCTTGAAAATAATTGTTTTCTTTCTTTCTAAGTAGAGTAGGATATATATATATATATATATATATATA